>JAJAGP010000328.1:324060-344060 GCA_025084515.1 Ancistrus triradiatus
TGTGACCTGGTTTTGCGTTTTACTGTGAGTGGTGTAAAATTAGCGTTTTTAATTAAAAGCTCCCTTTCAAGTCATGTTTGTGTCTGTTCTTCTATGGATCCACGTCTCCGCAAGATATGACTGTACTTATGAACTGCTTTGGTTTAATTAAACCTGTTTTATCCCATCCATGGCCTTTATTATTACAACTTGGTACAAGTCTTACGTGGGTATATATCCTAATAATTGGGGCTAGGACTTTGCGAGACGATAGTATACTTTAGTATATAAACAGTATGTTTATATTAAATTAATACCTCAGCATTTCTAGAACTTTCTTTCAGCGCTGTAGAGTGGGCGGGGTTTCAACTCTGTTCAAAAGCGGGAGCCGCGAGGACGGTTGCCGTAAAAGACATTTCACAGGCAACGGTTTCCTCACAAACAACAGAAGGTGAGGAACTTATTTGGTGTAAATATGGTTTAAGTCAACACTTGACACTGAACAAAACATCTTTTCCTGCTTGCCTATTTCTTTTCCTATTTGACGATTGTAGCTTGAGGCGGCGAGACTAGCATGTATTTAATCACCTTGAATTGAAGCACAGTAACGTCAAACGGACTGTAATGCGTCCGGAGGTAAAACTGTATTCAAAGTCGCCTCAGAAAAATTTGAATGATTTGTAGAAACCATCCAGCATGACCACAAACCTAGCGAATGTTATTTCTACACATTTTAAGAAAATAAAACATAGTTCCGGGTCTCGAAGCCGAAATACGCTCACCTGCGACCTCATCACACCAACCACATCGTGTATTAATGCGCCAGGCATTTAAACCGTTAAAACCGTTACACTCTGCAGTGAGGCTTACGCACATTTTTATCATAAACACGAACTTTTAAGGTCAGTTTTTATTTATTTGTTGGGTTACCAATGGTTTGGTTCCTTTCTGAGTGTTGGTCTTCCCAAAGTTTGTTCCTCATCACATTTAAGGCGTTTTTCCTTGACACTGTTGTCTAGGCTGTGGGCCTAGTTTCTGAAACTGCTTTGTGACAGTGCTGTATTGTAAAAAAATGTTATTGAAATAAATCCGACATTGAATGTATATAAAAAGATGTTGAAATGAACAAAATTTCTCCTTTTATGGCAAATGTGAAATGCATGCACAAAATGTGATATAGTGACTACACTATTATGAGACATGTTAAAAAAAAAAAAGACCGATCCGGTCATCACATGGTTCTTTATTCTTTAGTCCAGCAATACATCAGATATACATACACACACACACACACACACACAAACAATGGGTTTAAGCTGCAGCAGTTCTTAAAAACAGCTTTAACTCAACCGAAGCAAACCAATCAGCAGGACATATTAGCAGCAAACACAAATCAGACGGGGTTTATAAATGCAATGGGTACAAAATAAATAAAAAAATCAGCACACTGGCAACTAAGAGCTGAATGGCCACGTCACAGATTCCTCAATTTATACATTACACCGATTACAGTGCATTATTTAATTTCCCTCCAGTCATCTACAGAGAACTCGAGAACCCCCTGACTTCTTTATTGTCTGTGACGGAATCTTTCGTTCCAGTTCTGTCGTCCCCAAGAACGGCATTCTAATGCATCACCTGATTATAGAATATCATTGTATTGATTATTGATCTGTAGAGTCTCTGCACTAAAAGAGTGCTGCATTCCAATACTATTTCTTTATGTTCTTCTGAACTCATATCTGTTATTTGAATTCCTGTTGTAACATGAGGCATTTTAGCACTTTAACGGACCACTAACCCACTACAGGTATGCACCATTGAACGTCTGCATTACGTTCTGTGAAGCCGAAATGCTGACCGAAATGGACGATGAATGGATTTTACCACAGCCATGCTGTAGTTTAGATACTTTGCACATCGTGTTCTGTTTTAATGTTGATTAAAACACAATAGGAAACAGTAGTGAAATGTTAACCATGCCGTGTTCAAAGTCTCTTAAATCACCTTTCTTCCCCATTCTGATGCTCTGTTTCTGACATGTCATTGGCTGATCGGATATTTGTAGCTGTACCTACTAAAGTGGCCAATAAGGATATATAGAGAGCAGCCAAAAGTATCTCGATACCGATACTGAAACGATACCACGACAAAAACCTAATATATCAGGAAAAGTCATGGAATAATAGATGATCGAACATGGAACTTAAAATTCTTTGTTTTTTAGTTTAACAACAACAAAAAAAAGCCCAGAAAGAATTAATAGGTAAATTTTTAACATTAGTAATTTGATTATTGAAAGAAAATAATTTGATTAGAAAGGTCACATGACATGTTATGAGTAGTTTTTATTTGCAGCCGGATGTCACTGGTTAAATCATTTCTACTGAGTGCATTTTCTAGCAATTGAAATAATTACTGCAAAAAATGTTCATCCCATAATTGGATGTTTTGTCTCCCTTGGTCTCTGTAGGATTAAAACTTCTTTTGCAGACTGGTTTTGATGTGTCCATGGGCTGGTAGTCAATTCTCATTTATAGACCACAAATGTGTAAAGTGACCCTTAGGATGGTGATAAAAATAGTATTGGAATGCAGCCCAGGTTTCTATCTTAAGTAAGGAAAGTATATTAAGTGTAATAAGGACTTTTTAAGGAAAGTCACCTGGTTGGAGAAAGGATAACGCATTAAGTCCTTATTTAACTTTTCTGGTTCTACAGTAACTAGGTGATAAATCGAGGGTGGGGTCGTAGATCCTAATAGCAGCCGTGTCCAATGAAAATGTTATATTTACAGGCTCAACAGATAATCATATTCGCAAATACAATCAGAGCTGGTATGTGCATGCAATTCTTCCAAACGTCTCGTCACTATTATGGCACGGAGCCTCGTTAGAAAAGACATCCTAGTTCCAACTGGAATTCCTTTAATATTATACAATTAGGCTTAAAAGTGTGCTTTGAACCCTTCTTGTAACAAATAGGAATTGTCACAACACTGACTGGAAAGTCGTTCCGGTTCACGGGGTTAGAGAGCGAGAGGCTGGGGATCCACGTTACTCTCTGTAGGGATCAGGGTTAGAGAGCTCGTGGTCGTTTGGGGTTGATCTGCTTGCTTGCTTGTTCCTCTTCCTGAAGAGCAGATCTGAACGATTTCACTTTATCTGTGGAAAAGACACGGAGATCATTTAAACTATTGCTGAAATTATCACATTAATGACATGTCAGCCGGCATGGCATGGGTTTATTAATCTCTGATGCTGATATTTAGAGAGCTGGGTGACCGATGGCCGATATATAAATGGCGATAAACTAATAATAAATGAGACACAAAATCGCTGAACTGCAGCGAACCTATTTAAGCAATAAATGCACTGTTTGCACGCTGTCATTTTTATAAGAAAAAAGTACTTGCACAAAATTAAAATGTTAGTAATGCACGTGGTAGCAGCACCTTTCTTTTTAAGCAGAGTCCAAGTTAAGAGCCAAATAAATGGCCCCACACTCATTGTTCTCTCAACCTCTTATATATATTTAGTAACTCAGTTCTCCTGGTTTATGAGCTGCAAGTTGTAATGCATGAAAACAAAGTTTCTCTCTGTCGGTGACATCCAAAGATGCCTCGTGCTTATCTAGACCCGCCTTCATTTACTTAACGTAGTGACTCTGTGAAACGATATGCAATTTTATGTTATCTGTAAACTATTACTACAGAATTATTTGACTAGACAAATTCGTTTCCTTCTTACATTTATCATCTAAGCCTCCCTTTTTGAGTCTTGGTCCTAACAAGGTTCCTTCCTTATAGCGATATTCTTTGCCACTGCAGCCCTAGGCTTGCTCAAATTTGGGATTGGCCTTAGATGTTAGAAGATCATCTAAAATTGTAAGACTACTTTGAGACGATGCTCCATTGTAGAAAGCGCTATAGAAATAAATCTGACTTGACTTGTTGAAAAAGGAGCTTAGGCTGCATCCAAATACATCACAAGCACAAAGTTTCAAACGATTTCCGACGATCCAGTATTGAGTTACCTCTGAGCTCTGTTAATATTTCAATCTTCTGATCCAGGATTTGCTCAAGCTGCGTCGCGTACGTATCTACATCGTAGTCCACCTCCTCCGTCATCTCTATTAGCACCTTCTCATCCTCCAGCCAGCGTATTGACTCCTGCGGCACAAACCAGCACGCGTTATTTTACCCGGTCATCGATAACTGTGTGCGTATCGCCTCAGTGATGGCTACCTGAAACACAACTCTGTGGTCCTCCAGGACCTGCTCCTCCATCTCCACCAGCTGAGACACGGCCTCGTGGAAGGTGAAGAGCTGAGGGGAGACTTCCTCCTCCTACGTGCCAAAATCAGTGCGTCCATTATATATGAGTATTTAGTGCAATAACGTCTGGATGGTCACATGGCTGCAATCAGGCCACCAGGACAAACATTTACTAAAGACAACATGGGTTAAATTGGAGGCACCACTTACATTCTGCTCACAAAGCAGTTTGAGGTCATCTCTCTGAGGAGAGCTGCCCACTCCCCACTGAGGTTCCAGTACGTCTAGCTGACTCACTTGATGGCTTCCTGATCGGCCGTCCATCACTGCAGCGGATTCGACATTTAGCTCCTTTGCCCTTTGCACAAACACGGTGCCATAAATATAGGTGCAGTAAATAAAGTATAAATGGCTCGGCGGAGAATGAATGCAGTGGAGGATCATCATGAGCACTGATCCTGAGCCATTCAAACAAAACTCAGTGGTAATAATGAGTGATGCACCGAATAATTCTGGGCCAAAAGATACTTCCATGAGCCGAAAATGGATCATAGAAAACACAGCCAACACTTCTGAGCTGACAAGCCCAACTTTATTACTATTGCAGTTATTTTTAAACGTTCTACAGAATTTCTCACTTCCTTTTCACATTTAATCATTTGGCACATGCTTTTATCTTTACAACTGATTAAATACAAGCTACAATCCAAGCAATTATGGGTTAAGGTCCTTCCTCAAGGCCTGAGACTTGGACCCTGGAGCTGAACTGCTGCAACACCACGGTTACCTACACTTCCACTACAATATTAAACATTTTACGGTCAAAATCTTCTCCTTTCTCCAACTGAAAGTGCCGTTTTCGGGCAAAATCTTTGTGGTCAAAATGTTCGGTGCATCTCCAATAAAAATAATAATGTTTAATTTCAGCTCCTAAGGGACATGCATGTGACAAGCTTTGAATCTGCGTGAACTGAAAATGGTTAAAACATGCCCAGATGTATTAATGCAGGACAACACAGACTGGTGAGAGAGAAAGGGATTAAAACAGAATTGGAAACACGAATACAAAATAACCGCATGTGCAAATTCATGTCCAAACTGAAATGAAAGCAACTCGTTAATGCAAATAATAGCAAGAGAAAGAGGTGCGTTTAAGGAAGCGTGCATGAGGTTGAAAAGGAAAGAAACCTGCTGAGTGAGGGAGCAAAGTCATCATACTCGAAGGTGGGAGAGAGCTCAGAGCGGCCGCCGCCCCCCTGAGAGAAGGGAATGTCTGAGGGGCTTATCCCAAACTCCTTCACTCTGACAGAGGCGAAGAGAAAGAGGAGGCAGTAGACACAGGATTAGGATAAAACTCTGATAAAAGCCACATGCCTATTGTTCAGGAATGGTTCAAAAAATACGACAAGGTGTTGTCTTGGCCTCCAGATTCCCCAGATCTCAATTCAAGCGTCAGATCCACGGAGGCCCCACCTCACAACTTACAGGACTTTAAGGATCTGTTGACAACATCTTGGCAGCACATTTAGAACACAATAGGACTGTGCTTGAAAAAAAACAAACAAACAAAAAAAAAATCGATACAGCAATATATCACGATATTTATTTTCATGATATACTACATCGATTTTCAGCTCAAAATACAGCTACAGTCTCCGCTCCTGTCGATGTACAGTGTTTTGTCTGCTGAATTATCAAAGTGATGTGATGTTTTAAGATGACTCCGATCGTACCCTGTAACTTGTATTTCAGCTGTTTTTATATTTTCAGTGAACTGTGTGGAATATCGCAATATATCGTGATATAATCATATCAGGACCTCTCTAATATTAGGCAGTTGGTTTTAATGTTATGGCTGATGGGTGTATAAGAACATATATTTTTGTCTGAGTTATGAAGGTCCAATTTGTATATAATGCTGCATGCCAGTAAGGGAATGTTGGCTCCATAGTCCAATAATGTTAACGCCCTTGTCTTAAACATTGTGCAGTTGAATTTGACGTGTACACAGACCTGTTGGCATATCTCAGTGTATTCAGGGTGTTCTCACAGGAAGCCATTCCGGGAGAGATGGTAGCGATCTGCAGACAGGACAGACTCGCATTATTAACAGGCACCTAACGATCGTTAATCATTCTGCTAACTCAGGCTGAGGGTCTGAACATGATCGATTAGGAACAATTTAAAGGCTGCGTGAAGTAAGAAAGCCGTTCTGCTTTAATAAATGAAGTGTAAAAGAGCAATAGCGCCGTCATTAACATTTCTGTTATATGACTTCATAAATCATCTTCCTTTATAGCTTCACGATGAGGCTCATTGAAGTTAAAGTCTCATCAGGAACTTTTCTGATTTAGTGTACGTACTAGAAATTCCTAAACACTAGATTAAGGTCTTCTTTATTGGCTATAACTGAAAACAAATCAACCAGACAAAGTGATACTTGTTGACTGGCGCTTTAAAATGATAAATGAAAATTTTTTAAATATTTAACTGCAAATGATTGCAGATGTAATTTGCTTCAAATCAAAATAGCACTTCATAACTATACAAGTGGACAATGTAAACTTCAACAGAATGCATTAATTACTATTAATAGCCATGAATTACCTTCGGCTTTACTCATGGCAGAATGTTTAGTGAGGGATTTTGTTCATCTTTGGCAAAGTCACAGCTGGAACTTTAATTCCTGTAGCGTCAAGGAAGCTCAGGATGTTATGGGCATTTTTGACAGAAAAACAACCGTCAAGTTGACCGGTTCTCCCTTTACGTGGCGCCGGTGGGTCAGTTTAGAATAACCTATTTGACATCTTGTCCAAGTCGGAAATTTACCGTTATGTTAGTGTTTATGTTTATCTTCTGCAGTTTATTATTTTTCTGACTTTCCCACTCGTGCTACCAAAGGTTTTTAACGTAGGATTTTGTTGACAGGTTTGATGCTTACAGCTGGTAACTACAGGTTACTACAGCCCATGACTATGAGTGCTTCACAGAGAGAACATGATTAAAAATAATTATCGGTCTTAAGAGTATTATCACATGAACATCATTTTGACAGCCCTATTTTTATCCCTCTCGGTAAAAGTTAGTGAAAAACTGAAATTTGAAGTGTATATCGGAACGAGAGGTGCAAGTATTTTTTGGCGCAACACTAATTTTTACCAAGGGGTGATGAGTGAAGCTGGAGGTAGCACGTGGAACATCTCTGACTTTGGCTGAACCGTACCAGCAAGCGCTTTTTCATATCTCATTAGATCTAATTTTCAGGATGGCACTCTAATAGGAGCTAGTGGTTTCCATAGAGGGTCGGTGTATTCAATGACTCTATGAGCTGTAACCTTTCAATATACTCAACTAATGAAAACTGAAACACAAGTACTTAAAACACAAAGTTTCTTACCATGCACGTTCGGGAGTTCTCCCCAATGAAAGAGTCACGCAGAACCTGAGTGAGCTTACTGGCTCGGAACGGAGTGTGAGGTTTGTTGCGACCCAAGGCCCTAATGCACTCCTACAAAGCAGAAATGTCACCGTCACTACAGAACACACTACAGCTGACCCCTATAATGTTTGAGAGAGTCCAACCTTCAGAGCCAGTAAACTTTTATTGATCTCTGCCCCTTCGAGGCGGGTCTGGCGGTCGGCACTGGACGTGTCCGCCCCACGCTCGTTGCCCGCCAGGTCTATGAGGGAGAACTTGCCGTGCATTTTTCCCCTCCGTCGCAGAATGATCTGGAAAACAGCGTGGCTACGTGAGGAGTGTGCGTTGGCCGAGGTCTGTCCCGATGTCCTGTCAACGACAAGGCAAAGAAATCGTTGTTATCTCGCCATATGTGATGTAAAAGCCGGTTCTCGCAATGGCGGCTGAGCTGTAAGGTTATGACCTGCAGCTGTTTCCCATCTCTATAAGTTTAAGAACGTCTTCGGTGCAATGGACCTCCCGCTCCTGCAGTCCTACAACCTGGACCTGCTGCTTCCCGTCCTCGAGTACGCGCAGCTTCGCCTTTCTGTTAAGCAGGTCGAACACCTGCACATCCATAAAACAGCTCAATGGTCATGTTTAAATGTACTATATACACGTTCACCACAAATATACTGCAAGTCCCATGAGTTACTTCCAGGACTGTCAAATACTTAAATCACACAGTTACACAAGTTGTGAAAAAAAACCACACACACTGAGTCTGAAACTGACGGATCGAGACGCTGCGTACAATGTTTAATCAGAGGCTGGTCTAATTTCTGTGTTAAAATCAGGCTGACCAATCAGAGCTCGGCCGCCGGGCAGAACAGCTCATCAATAGCTTATAGGACGAGCAACAGCTGCCTCTAAAACATGGATATTAAAGAAGGATCTGGTGGGATAGAGCTGAAAGGCTGGAGAATGATGGAGAAAAAGCTCACAGGGGCTGGATGGAACCAACACAAAAAACACAAACTATAAAACTTCCTGCACTAACCTTCGTTTGTGTTTTTGTTTTTCTAAGCTGACGATGTGAAAAAGACATGGAGAAATCTCCAACACATTAAGAGAAGGGAAATTAAAGACAGCAAAAGCAGACAGGGAAAAAAACATCGGATTCGGTGTGAAGGTAACACTACGTTAAAAATTGCATGAGTTTTTTCCTTGCCTAAAAATGTGTGAAAAGGCCTTTATTGGGCTATAAACTTCAACAGAATGCATGTATTACTTAATAATTATCTTCAATGTCTTATCGTCCTTGTTTGGTGTGATGCACCAAACAAGGACTATAAGCTCAGTTACTAGAATTATACTTTTTAACACAAAATACTCGTTTTATTACGTTCTTTTATAAGAAGCATCATGTGCAAGCTGTTTATTCAACGGAACTGAATGAGCAAAGCGTGTATGGAAGTGTCCAAATTCATTCACCACCCTCTCCAGCTCCGTTAAGTTTAGTTATTTCTTTTATTTTTTAATAACATTTTCATAGGAGTATCCCCAATGTAATGCTTGTGAGGAAATTTAAGTTAGATTGATATCTGTAGCGCTTTTTACAATGGAGCATCATCTCAAAGCAGCTTTACAAATTTAGATCTTCTAATATCTAGGCCCGATCTCAAACTGAGCAAGCCTAGGGCAACAGTGGCGGACCGAGACCTGCTTGGGTGGCTTAGATGATAAACATAAGAATTAAACTAGTTAAAAAGGTTTCTAGTCAAATAACTCTGTAGTATTAGTTCAAAAAACAGAGACTAAGTAAATATTAACAGATAAATAAAATATTCCACAGTGTGGAACCCTGCCTATGTCCATTGACTCACAGTAGAAAATGCATTAAAGATGATTAAAGTTTTGAACTTACCTTTCCGCTGTAAATTTCAAAGAAGGTGGAGTACACTCTTGGAGGTCTAACTTCTTGTAGTTTGGCTTCTTAAGCATTAGAAAAACGTCCCGTGCTGCAAAGAAATACCATTTAGATGTTGATAACAGGCTTTTAAAAAGCGGATAACTGCCTACAGATATAAATGATACCTGCTAGTGCATAAATCCCTTTAGAGCAATCCTGATTTTTCCCAGAGAAGTCTCCACCCATCGTCTGGAACAGAGAGGATCATTCCAATAAGCCACACTTGGACGTACCTAGATGTCCGTAATGATGCACCAAAAAAAATGAGGGATGCAGCGATACTGAATTTCTTGGGCCGAGACGATAACCGATGTTTAGCACGTTATTGAGGCTGATCCTGATGTTAAAAACCGATAATTGAACTTTTCTGCATTTAAAAAACATTATAATCCATATATGAACTGTTTTTATTAAAAACTAGTTCAGGAATTCATTTTAGCATTAAAATAAAATAATAAGCAATAAAACATAAATCAGACATGATTACTGTTCACTCAAAGGAAAAATGGCGTCATTCCATTTTATTTTCTAACCTTCCTTTAAAAAAAAAAAAAAAAAAGAATAGAATTTTTAGCCTTGAATTGGTACTAAGTGTATAAGAAAACTTAAGATTGAGAAGCCAAAAGAAAGAATAGAGCTGCAGGCATAACTATACCAGGTAAAGAAGACCAAACTGAGCTTCCAAGGGAACTTAAGTGTTTTGTTTCATTTATAACCGGTGCGCTTTATAGCCCGAAAAATACGGTATATCATATATAATCATGACAATATATAACAAAGCCAGGCTTTGTTGCTGAAGCTCTGCTTGTTTATTCCACTCTGTCCCAGCTGACTCTTTATCAGCGGCATTTCAGTGCGTCTTTAAGGTTTAGTCAGATTTAGTAATGCCTACGTGAGTTTTGCCGCTTCCAGTTTGTCCGTATGCAAAGCACGTAGCCATCCCTCTCTCAAAAATGGTCTCTACAAGCGGCCGAGCGGTAAACCTGCAAGACAGATCATAATCTATAATAACTAAATCTGCTCGGACTTCACCATCTTTTTTCGGCGTCTGACCTGTAAACCATCTCGTTCGTGGCGGTGTCGTCGAAGGCGTAGTCGAAGCGAAACGTCTGGTTCTCCAGGTATCTTGTTAAATCCACTTTTTGTTTGGGTTCATGGACCATGACCACGTCTTTACTAGGGATGGTGATGACATCCAGGTCTTTCAAGCTCATCTCTAGGGCAGCCAGGGTTTAGTATGGATTAGTATTACATAAAAAAGAGTTGCCTCTTCATTCCACTACAGTGTCTGATATTGTTGTACCTTTTTTATTGAGTGGCCGTGCTCTGACACACACACATATCCTATGCTCTTCAATCTAAAAACACAGTGGGATAGAGTAAGATTCAGATTTTGCATGTATTTCTCTTTAATTAATTTAAAAAAAAAACATCATTGCACCTTACCAGATCTGCGGTGGTCAGAGGCCTGTAGTCTAGACTTGCTCTGAAGTCCCGGATCATGCACATGATTTCATAATTTGGCGTCGAAGCATCTATATCCTGTATGGAAAAAGACATCACATGATTAGGTATAAAACTCCGCTCTGCTTTAGATGAGATACTCAGAAGCACAGAGCACGGTACACTTGTGTAGAACTGTAATTAGTTCTTGTAGTATAGAAGAAACCATATTCATGTTTGTTCTCTGTAGAGGTTATGCCAACTTTTCATTAAAAAAGAACCAATCATGTTGTTTTGCATAAAACTAAGTGCTGTCTTTGGATGTTCCCACTTTTATACAGTATTAATTAACAAATAAGTCGAATACGCTGAAGGTTATAAAGTCATGTAGTCAAGTTTCCGTTATTCTAAGACATATTAAATGAAAGCTTGATGAAAATGAAGAACCCATGGGGCAAATCTGTCCTATATAGAGGAAGGAAGATACACAATGCCAGACACGCCGATATTGCTCTTTTTTTTTTCTCTATTCTATTCTGTCTTTTGATTTTATATTTAGTACTGTAGGTGAATTTTCCAGGGTGATGTGTTTTAGGAAAATAAAGTCCCAAAAGCTGATTATTTTCCAGTAACGCGCACCCCAGAGTGCTTTATGATACTCAGACAATGGCAACTTGGCAACAGTTACACATGAGTTAAATGTTAAACACCAGAGGGCGCCATCATTATATACAGCATATCTTTCTTATGGGGTAACAGGGTCATGGACACTGAAGGGATTTGGTATGATTAAAGATGGCACTTGTGGCACTTTTCACACACAATCGATACAAAAAGGTGTTTGAGAAACTGGGAGTGATAACAGGGTCTCATTTTCCATTTAAAATAGCACTTATTTATATTATTAGTTATTAACATTGTTTTTTTTTACTCTTACAAGACATTCATTGTTTTGCATCGTTTACATTTCAGAAATAAAAAAGGAACGCTTATAATTGAATGAAAAATCAATAATCGTGAGAAAATCGAATCGATTTGATTTTAGTTGTTATGGTACCATTTGGACGTTCCCAGGTACGTAAGGGAGTCAGGGCTTAAAGGAATCAGAAAGAGGTCTGTGAAGGTTACTATTGATAGATCGGACTATGTGGACTGTGGTGGCACAGGGGTTCAGAATCTGAACTATGGACCAGAAGGTTCCAGCACTGGGCCGTTTGTAAGTCTCTCTGGATAATAGGGTTTGGTAAACGACTCCTCCTGTACCTGCGCCCTCTTCTCCCTGAGCTCCTGCTGCTGCAGGCGCCTCCTCTCCCTCTTCTCCTGCAGCTTCTCCACCTCCTTCACGCAGTTTGACTTCCTGCGAGCTACACACACACACACACACACACCCATGATAGCAAACGCAGTACAATTTCTCTTCTGAAGGCACAGAAGTACAATAACCGTAGCGTTAATATATGGACGCTGAATAATGGCCCTTCTCACAGAGTCTGACTTTTTCTTTCTTTAATTTTCCTTCTCTTGGTGTATTGGAGATTTCGCCGTGTCTTTTTCACATCGTCAACTTAAAAACAACAAAGATTAGTGCAGGAAGCTTTTTATAGTTTGTGTTTTTTTGTGCTTTCAGACTAGAATGCAAATCAGTTCCATCCCATCAGATCCTTTCTTTAATATCCATGTTTTAGAGGCAGCCTGTTGCTCATCCTATAAGCTCTCGATGAGCTGTTCTGCCCGGTGACCGAGCTCTGATTGGTCAGTCTGATTTTAACACAGAAATTAGACCAGCCTCTGATAAAAAATCCATCTGTTTCGGACTTGGTGTGAAGGAAGGAAGTTTTTTTTCTTTTCATAAAATCAGACATCTGACTGACTGGTGGGACTCAGTAACCAGAAACAACTCGAAATGCCCTGTTTGTCTCCCACTACAGTGTTACTGTCCTCTACTAACCGTTCTGCTGCTGCAGAGTTTGGTGCTGGATGGGAGGAGGAGCTGGAGCACTAGGAGCTTGATCCATCTGCTGGCTCGGCCTCGCTCGTGTCGTACCTATGACTGATAGAACCAACAACGACAGGTGTGACAGACATCAGAACAGTAAGTAACATAAAGCATGAGCCTGGATCTGAAGTGGGTGTCCTGTTAAAAAAGTTAGTGGGGCTCTGGATTGCTACTCAAGACAGTCTGAGTTAAAATCCCAGATCTTGTAAACCTATACAGATTGCAAAAATCATCGTAAACATCCAAGGTCTTGAAACTTAATTGATTTTTCTACTGTGCAGACTGAACGAAGTCATTTCCGTAAAATGGTCTGGTTATTTCCAAAACTCAAGAAGCTCAAAAGGCTAAATTTCCTTTGAACCTCACTGGTCCATCGATGCCCAGCATTACTGTTAGGCGTTACTCTAATGCAGTACAAAGAATAAAATAAAGGTTGGCTTGTACTAGAATGAATAAGAAACATATAGACAGAATTTATTTCATACTATAACTCTTAAGAACTAGGCCGTTGGCAGATGGACTTTAAATGGCGCATACCTGTAGAGTAAATTATTTATATATAGGATCATATTTTCTTGTTTATTTTGATTGTTAATTTAATACAGGACAATCACCACATTTACTGGAATATCTCTGGCATTTTTGTTGATAAACAAACAGATACATATCTATAGGATTAATTCATTTCTAACTGTGGGAGGCTTTTTTAAAATACATTTTTCTACGATTTTACTATGAAATCATTAGCATGCATGACACCAGGTCAGGCAGGAAAGCACTAGGGAATTTCGGCTGCCCCAGTTGAGTACCATTAAAGAATTATTTATAGGACAAATCAAATAGCCGTTACAGTCCCAGACCTCATAAGTTTCATAAATACACCCCGAACCAAGTCATTCGTTCAGAATGAGGCTTGAGATGTCAGTCTTCCCCAGGCACACATCGTCATAACCCACAGGGCTCATGAATACTGCATTGTCTTCTTCCAACAGGTCATACAACCCACCAAAAGCACATATGCTTCAAAGCACGAACCCATCTTTAGCATTAAAAAAGTTAAAAATGCATATATACACACACATATATGTGTATGTGTATGTGTGTGTGTGTGTGTGTGTATATTTTTTATATATATATATATATATATATATATATATATATATATATATATATATATATATATACACATATATACACATACACACACACACACACACACACACACACACATACATACAGTGCCTTGCAAAAGTATTCGGCCCCCTTGAAGTTTTCAACCTTTTGCCACATTTCAGGCTTCAAACATAAAGATATGAAATTGTAATTTCTTGTGAAGAATTAACAACAAGTGGGACATACTTGTGAAGTGGAATGAAATTTATTGGATATTTTAAACTTTTTTTAGAAATAAAAAAACTGAAAAGTAGTGCGTGCAAAATTATTCGGCCCCTTTACTTTCAGTGCAGCAAACTCACTCCAGAAGTTCAGTGAGGATCTCTGAATGATCCAATGTAGACCTAAATGACTGATGATGATAAACAGAATCCACCTGTCTGTAATCAAGTCTCTGCATAAATGCACATGCTCTGTGATAGTCTCAGAGTTCTGTTTAAAGCACAGAGAGCATCATGAAGACCAAGGAACACACCAGGCAGGTCCGAGATACTGTTGTGGAGAAGTTTAAGCCGGCTTTGGCTACAAAAAGTCTTTCCCAAGCTTTTCAACCTCTGAAGGAGCACTGTGCAAGCAATCATATTGAAATGGAAGGAGTATCAGACCCCTGCAAATCTACCAAGACCAGGCCGTCCCTCTAAACTTTCAGCTCAAACAAGGAGAAGACTGATCAGAGATGCAGCCAAGAGGCCCATGATCACTCTGGATGAACTGCAGAGATCTACAGCTGAGGTAGGAGACTCTGTCCATAGGACAATAATCAGTCGTACACTGCACAAATCTGGCCTGTATGAAAGAGTGGCAAGAAGAAAGCCATTTCTCAAAGATGTCCATAAAAAGTCTCGTTTAAAGTTTGCCACAAGCCACCAGGGAGACACACCAAACATGTGGAAGAAGGTGCTCTGGTCAGACGAAACCAAAATCAAACATTTTGGCCAAAATGCAAAACGTTATGTTTGGCGTAAAAGCAACACAGCTCATCACCCTGAGCGCACCATCCCCACTGTCAAACATGGTGGTGGCAGCTCGTGGTGGGGCTGCTTTTCTTCAGCAGGGACAGGAAGATGGATAAAATGATGGGAAGGAAAGGTGGATGGAGCAAACACAGGAAAATTCTGGAAGAAAACCTGTTGGAGTCTGTAAAAGACCTGAGACTGGGACGGAGATTTATCTTCCAACAAGACAATGATCCAAAACATAAAGCAAAATCTACAATGGAATGGTTCACAAATAACGTATCCAGGTGTTAGAATGGCCAAGTCAAAGTCCAGACCTGAATCCAATCGAGAATCTGTGGAAAGAGCTGAAAACTGCTGTTCACGAACGCTCTCCATCCAACCTCACCGAGCTCCAGCTGTTTTGCAAGGAAAAATGGGCAAAAATTTCATTCTCTCGATGTGCAAAACTGATAGAGACATACCCCAAGTGACTTGCAGCTGTAATCGCAGCAAAAGGTGGCGCTACAAAGTATTAACGCAAGGAGGCCGAATAATTTTGCACTCCCCACTTTTCAGTTTTTTATTTCTAAAAAAAGTTTAAAATATCCAATAAATTTCGTTCCACTTCACGATTGTGTCCCACTTGTTGTTGATTCTTCCCAAAAAATTACAATTTAATATCTTTATGTTTAAAGCCTGAAATGTGGCAAAAGGTTGAAAAATTCAAGGGGGCCGAATACTTCTGCAAGGCATTGTATGTGTGTATATGCATTTTAAATTCTTACCTGACCATGATTTCCTTTAAACGACCAACAATAACCTTACGAGTCGTGTGTTAAACCGGCTGCACTGAATGTTACTGCCTTATACGAACTAACTGAATCTCTGGCACGTGTTTTTGGGAGTCCATGTTAATGAATGGGTGTCTAAACTAATGATCAGTACTATTTATGAAAGACCAGCTGCTGCGTTTCAGGAAGAGGACAGCAAAACCATTGTAGTGTTTCTTTCTGTTCGTACTCGGGTTCTTTAGTGGGCTTTCATGAGCAGCACTTATTAGCAGTTATTTCATGGCTGGCTGCATACATTATGTAGACAAAAGTATGTGGACACCCAATAAATTACATCCAAAACATATTAGTATGGAGTTGGCCCCCATCTTTGCTGCTACTAGAGGTTTTTCTTCTTCTAAAATGGATTTTCACTACATTTTGCAACATAACTGTGTTATGGTGTTCATGTTTGGCATTCAAGTCAAGTCAGATTTGTTTCTATAGCGCTTTTCACAATGAAGAACTGACTCAAAGCAGCTTTACAATTGTAGACTGTCTTTTACTATCTAGGACCAAGCCTAGGGCGGCAGTGGAAAGGAAAATCCCTAAACGTTAGAAGGAAGACTCAAAAGACCTGCTTGGGTGGCTTCAATGATAAATATAAGAATGAAACGAATTTATCTAGCCAATAAGTCTGTAGTGATAGTTCAAAAAACAGAAACTAAGTAAATATTAACAGATAAATTAAATATTGAATACAATAACGTAAAAACAAGCGTGTTACTGAAAAAGCAGGTGTCCTCAAACTTTTGTCCATACAGCACATGTTGCTTGTAGGTTATGAAGGCTCTTACCTCGGTTATCTCTCGCAGGGGCTTCATTTTTAGTCGGTGCTACCGTGCGGCGATTCTAGAAGCAAGAAGGCAGTGTTACATGTTGTTTATTCTGAACCGATAATTCTAGCTATATGTTATGAGAAAGCGAGAAATAAGCCATACTAATAAACAATAATCAATAAATAATTTCCAATTACAATTTTGCCTTATATTACTATTGAAATGCAGAACAACTTGGACACAGACCTTATTCGGAGGGATCTTGTTAACCTTCACAGAGCTAGACACAGAAGGCGGTGGGGTCTCTGGACTTTGTGGGATCTCCTCATCGGGGGCGAGGTCTGGGTTTAGTGCAAAAATGCTCTCCAAGTCAATCTGATTGGCCAGAATTAAAGGTGCATAACATATCAGGGAAATCAATCATAAATACTTTTCCAGCATCAGTTTCTCTGATGTACACAAAACGTAAAGAGATGAATCCAAAGGGAACATCTGTGATTTGTGGCCTAGCCTGACTTCAGTATTAAAGTGATTTTTTTTTTTTATATTAATTTATTATATGTTATTGTTCATAGTGGTATTTACTTCTTGAAGCTGTTTGTTGGGAGGAGCACTTTAGTTTGTTTAAATATGGGGAGAGAAATGAGTTTGGTTGCTGCGTTCAGGTGCAAATCATTCTTAAAAACAACACGACAATTTTATATCGTAAATCGTGAGCCAGGCGTGCAAAAAAAAAAAAATATATATATATATAAACCGCACAAACCTATGTACTGAAATAAAAATTAACAAAAAATACATTCTTAATGACACATTATAAAAATGATTACTAATAACATGAAGTGATGACAGATCGCCTCTGAAGATAAAAAGTTTCCACCCAGCTGATTGAGAAATCACAATTACAAATGACAAACTTAATGATTTACTAAGGTATTACTCGTGATGTGAGGCGTTTCCAGCTGGGGCCTTGCTTCTCTGCAGCTGCTGCAGATCAGGGATAAAAATGTAAACCGTACCTCTTTTCCTTTCGTGTCTCCATTTTCTATCCATTCCACAGTGACACTTTCGTTGTCTTCATTAAGCGACGTGACCATGGCTTGGTGTATTCGTCCTGCAATTACAAAAGGCAACAGATCTACAGATGCATGGCAATCAAAATATTCCGAGCTTGTTGACTGAAATAAGGGACTTAATGCTTTAGTGTTGGTAGTGGGGGGCACACAAAGTCCGGCTGTGCTCATGCACCAATAGAATATAGTTCTTGACTTGATCTGCAATACTGATGAAATTCAGTACTGTTGTCCTGCTAAGGAGTGGCCACCCTGCAAAGGCTACATCAAGAGCACAACATGCAATGCTGAAAGAGTTCAAGTAAAACACCAAAAGCAGAAATCGCTACAACTTCCTAAAGTCTGTGTCCATGTTTTCACAATTACAAATTAGGACTGTGGTAAAAAAACAAAAACAAACGATATTTGTTTATATTCAGTTCCACATGTTGATTTGTTGAAGGTAAAGAAAACATTTTAAAAGGGGTGTATACTACAATCTTCACTCCTGTAGATGGCGCCAGAAGATCCAAGGTTCAAGGTCAAGCGCTGCCACTGTTGGGTAAGGCCCTTCAGCCCGAACTAGCTTGGATTGTACTTTGTAAGATTGCATCAGGTGTAATTAGCTCTGGATAAGGCCGGCTGAACTGCTGTAAATGTAACAGTCATGTGACAGCCATCTAAACATCATTATGGACCAGGTCAGCATTTTTGGGTCATCTGTGTGTCGATTAGACATTAAAAGCAGGTCTGTGTGTGCCGATATTATTTGCCGATATATGGATTTCTTTCAGTTGTCGTCATCGGTCCAATATTCGTAATTTAACCAATATTTATTATATATTTATGAGTATTTCATTTCAAGCAAATTACCCGATGTTGCAGACCGTTCAGTTACATCTGCAGCTATAGCTTCCTGAGGTTTCTCAGTCATAAGCTTTCTTATACACTTAGTTGTTCTTTTTGCTGCCCGTATCAATTCAAGGCTAAAAAAGATGTATACCTTTTTCAAAGGAATTTTAGTCAAATCAGATGGTACAAAACCATTTTTCCTTTTATTAATCTGCCTGGTTTTATGGCCGATAAGATGTAAAATTAATTACCGATCCAGTTTTTGACAGCAATTCATATATGGATTATAATTAGTGGTCAGTCAATATCGTTTCATTTAATTGCGAGCAATTAATATAGAGCAGGGTGACGGATGACCGATATATCGTAGCAATAATTTTTTTTGTAACTGATAAAAACAATAATGATAAATGACACAAAATCGCTGAATGTAAATGAACATATGAGCTATAAATACATTTTTTTAACTGTATTGTTATTTGTGTATATGTATGTGTGTGCGTGTGTGTGTGTGTGTATAATATGTATAAAGTGTGTGTGTGTGTGTGTGTGTATATATGTATGTGTATGTATATATGTATGTATGTGTGTGTGTATATATATATATAGATATTTACAATATTATATATATATTATATATATTAATATATATCTATATAATATATAATACCATATATATTATATATAAATATAATATCAGTCGTAAAAAGTTTGGGCACCCCTGATAATTTTCATGATTTTTCTTTATAAATCATTGGTTGTCCAGCTCAGCAGTTTCAGGTAAATATATCATATAGCAGATGAACACCGTGATATTTCAGAAGTGAAATTAAGTTTATAGGTTTTACAGAAAGTGTGCAGTAATTATTCAAACAAAATTAGGCAGGTGCATAAATTTTGGCACCCTTGTCATTTGAATACCTTTAGCACTAAATATTGGAACACAAAATTTGTTTTGTAAGCTCATTGACCCTTGATCTACATACACAAGTGAATCCAACTATGAGAAAGTGTTAAGGTGGCCAATTGGAAGTTTTTCTCCTCTTTGCATCTTCTCTGAAGAGTGGCAACATGGGAGCCTCAGAACAACTTCAAATGGCCTGAAAACAAAGGTTGTTCAACATCATGGTTCAGGGAAAGGGAAAAGCTCTCTCAGAGATTTCAGCTGTCAGTTTCCACTGTGAGGAACATAGTGACGCAATGGAAGACCACAGACACAGTTCTAGTTAAGGAACTCCCGAAGTGGCAGACCAAGAAGAATCTCAGATAGGCAGAGGCGAAGGATGGTGAGAACAGTCATAGTCAAGCCACAGAC
>JAJAGP010000328.1:349060-478989 GCA_025084515.1 Ancistrus triradiatus
GGCGAAGCGGTTGACACCTGCATGGCCAATAAACCACCCCTATCAAAAGCGTATTTAAGTCAGAACCGCTACCCAGCCCGCCATAATCCCTGCATTCTAACGCTCTGTGTTTTCAGAGCACCGGCGCCTTTTGCGTTACGATTACGCTCTGAATAGATCTTTGCCAAAGAACATCTGTCAGAGCCCGATGCCTTCACTCCACACATAGGCAGACGTGGGGCTGTCACTCCTCTTCCTAATGACAATCCTTTGCTGGAGATGAATAGAGCAGGCCCTTCTTCGTGTCAACTCAAAGCAGCCGGCACGCTCCCCGAGGTGTCTGCCATCACTCGCTTATCAGCTGTTACCCCAGCAACGGCTACCTGACCTGTCAGAGACCGAGGGCGCGCTTGTCTTTCCGCAGGATTAATGGGCCGAGAGGATTGCAGGGTTTAACTTTCACTTTGTGGGGAGTATGTGACTGTGCCAGCGGTGTACGGCTTACTCAGGTGTGAACCTTGAAGCTGCTTCTCTCTAAAAGCCTGGAAAGCAGTGATCAGGTTGATTGAAATATCAGCAATCTTAACCAGAGTTGAAGAAATCAGTTTGAGATTTGAGGTTTGTGGAATATCACGTCATCCTGCTGAAAGTGACTGGCATCGACGAGGCGTTTTTGCCCAGAGATCTGCCACTCAGGTGATTCTAGTATGATATTCATCCTGATGAGCCTCTATAAACTAAAGCAATATGCTAAGGCATCATTACTGCCCTGTCTCTGCTTAATGCCTTGCTTTTTCAGTAACACAGGAACGGGTTCGCGTGCTTCACCTTTCTTAAAATGCCACAGCCATAGGGAAGCACATTACGCCTCTTTTTCGCGTGTCTGCGTTTCAATTAAAATTGATTTCAGTGTTTTAATGGCTTTTGTGGAATAACAGTAGGACCTTTAAACGTCTCCGAATGTCTCACAAGTCAATTATGAAAGTGTTGCATTACTAAAAAGTACTGTCTTGCTATATAGGTGTGCTGTTTTTGTGATAAATACTTGTACACTGTGGATTTTCTTGTACATTTTAAGTTTTCAGATGCCTTTTTATGTGATTTATATTTCAATTGCTCATTTATTTAGATATTTAGGCATACCAAAAATTACTTTGTCATGGTCCTGCTACGGTTTCTTCCGTATATCATTTAAGGATTTTTTCCCTGCCACTGTTGCCCCAGGATTGCTGAGTTAGGGCTGTGGGCTTAGACAGTTGTACAGCTGCTTTGAGATGATGCTCTATAAAATTGCTGTAAGAATAAATTGGACTTAATAAATAAAACATATTATGAAATATATTTGTTTATTCTGTAAAGTAAGGGTGGGCGATATGGTAAAGATATCACGATATTTTCACGATACACGATATTTATCACGATACACGTGCATCAGGAGCGGCGGATTCTGAAACTACGAGTCAAATATTGTCCCATTCTTTAAAAAAGTATTTTTATTCAAAATGTGCTGCACTTCATTTAATTAAACAGGACTAAGTACACTCGTTATAATGAATCTGCAGTCAGTCAGTGTTCTTGAAGCACTGACAATATCCTCGATATGCTCAGAAAAGCGAAATTGATATATAAAATATCATCAAATTGCCCAGCCCTACTTTAACGACATATCAGTTGAAGTTTCCACATATTAATCATGAGTAAAAATGATAGGGGTTCTTTAATTAAAACATTAAACACTCGCTTAAATGCGATCCCAGCCAGGTCTGCTGGCAGACTAACCCTTCTCCATGATAGCTACTTCTTCAAAATGGATGGCGGTCCATGCGGCGCATGGCAGTCGAAGAACTGGCTCCAAAAATGGCCAGCACAGAATCCTGCTAGCTTTGAGCCGTGGCACGCATCCCAGCCTTAATTAACATTGTCACAAGACTGATCTGAATCTGGGAAACGGTGAGGATCATGCGGTGTGGACAGTAGAAAGGAGACAGAGAGGGGGAGCTTGGTGAAATAATCACGCCTGGCAGCTCAGAGGCCCTTACTTTTGTGCAGCGGAGCTTCAAGATGGCCCAGGAGATTAATTGGTAAAGTTAGCTCTTTGTATCTTTGTTGCCCCTGTCATTGTTTTAAGATGTCCAATGCTTTCATCCTTCAGAATATATTAATACCTAATTTGTCTGTGCTGCATCAGGGGTTTGGGTTGATTAAACCCTAAAAAGTCATGGCGAAGTCATAGCGGCAGGTCAGAAATATCAAATGCGTCTGACGTGCATGTTATCGAAAGTTCTCACTCACCAAATCTGTAGCATCCGACTCCAGCACCGGAGACTCGGAACACGAACAAGTGCACATACACCTTGACATATCGTTCTTTATATTCGTATTCATCTCATGTTTATTCATTAGTGAACTTGCCAGGAATCTACAGTCTAACCTCATTATCTCGCCCACGTCTGCTTCGGGGCTATTTTTGGCGAGAGGCCAGTTTGGCGACTTAACGAGGTTACAAAAAATAGACGAAGTGCCATTCTTACCTGATGCTGATCTAACGTGTTTTACTGAGCAGCCCTCGTGATCGCACGATCACATTTATAACGTACATAAGCAGATATGTACATGTACGGTCTCTTCATTTACTCAAATGTGAGAAATAGTCCGTGATTGACGATTGTCTCTGGGAGTTCAGTCTGCGATGAAGTCATTATAAGATAAAGTGGGTTCAAATAACACAGAAAAATACGATTTTTTAAAGTTATTCTGGCTACTGCACATGCGCATCCGCCACTACAAAGAGGCCGAGATTTTCCGCCCCCCTCTCCGACACGTTTACTAATATTCCAACTGGTTCTTTCTAATGAAGGGGTCGGGCTTCTGTACTACAGACCCGTTCCTATTTCAACCAGTGACCGGTCTCCTCCTTATAGTACAGGGGCATTACAAGATGCCTTATATGTATGCCTCCTTATAGTATCATCCGGCATTACAAGATTAAAGTAGGATTAAAGCGCCACCTAGTGCCGGTCTGAAACGTGATGGCTTACCGGGGTAGAATTTCATTGCTGGCAGGACATTTGTCACATTTTAAGCTTTTCAAGGTAAAGTGCATGGAGGGAAATCCGTCCTGCCAACACAGATTGGTGAGATAACGAGGGGTGAAATAATGAGGTTAGCTAGTGCTTCTGAACCGTTACAGGGCCAGGAATGGAACCACAGGTGTGTATATATATATACCTGGACTTACTTATAGGGTCGGTTCTCACGTTGCGCCCTGTCCTGCCAACTATTCTCTGACCAGACTCTGATTCTTATTTGGATTAATCAGGTCTCACAAATGGTGACATTTGCCCTGGTCAGATGCCCATAATGGGCATAATGGTCATTATGGTCACATAGATGTAGATCTGTTTGCCAGGGCTTCCAAGCCTCGGCGCTCCTCATTTTGGGGTCTGGATCTGTGTGTGCGTCATGTGATTCGGCCCAACTGTTCTAAATGATCAACATTTCTCCTCATAAGTCTTAGTTAATTGATAATACAAGTATTAATCATTTAAACAGTAAAGTTTGCTACGCTCAAACAAGCACGAGTCAATGAATGTTAATGTGACATTTAACTGATGTTAAAAGGCTGCCATGTTTTCCACAAGACCAGAGAGACGCATGTACTGCACTAAAGCCAATTTAAAGCTGTTGTACAAATTGAAAGGACAGTACTGCTTGACTTACGAGAGCTAGGATGTTGTCCTCTGACATGGTACAGCAGCTCATGGTAAAGAGCCCTTGACAGCATTGGGATTTGAGCTCACAACGTTTTATGAGCAGCTTAGAATCCTAATCTAACATTATCATAGGCACACAGGACGTCTCGTGTTTAAGGCTTACAAAAAGTCTTAAACACGATATATACAATACAATAATCTTGGTGGAATTTGGTACTTCAATGAGCCGTATGATCTAGTGTCTCAGTGCAATGTCATTAAACTCGAACTCCTTCTGATGATCTCCTAAAAATAAAATCTCTTTAACAGACACTCTGGATGTCTGTTCTGCTTACCGTTTCAATGATTTGAAAGATTAATAGATTGGACGTTTGGATTAGGGATTATTTTGAGCCATGCCCAGATGCACAAGCTTTGCCAGCAGTGGTTGGAGTGTTGGTGGGTGCATTCAGCATCTCCCTAAGATGGTTGGTAGACTTCTCAAAGTGGCCAGAACCTAAGAATCTTAGATCAGGATTACAGACAAAAAACAACCCATGGCACCCTTCAAAGGCGACCAAGTTTGGCAAAGAACCTCAGAATTGGTGGCATCTCTTATAATGAGGTCTAGCAAACATTAGACTTCGCTCTTCCTAAATCAACTTGCACCGTTCGTAAGACCGATGCAGATGCGGATGCCGATGCAGAGTTTGAAACGTCACCTCATTTAACTTTTGAGTTTCTTTGTGTTTCGGAGCTATATGCAACACGTACTTTTTATTTTTCTCCTTGCCTCCTCGTCTTCTGCCGGCTATCATTTATCTCCCCGTGCGCCTTCATGCTTTGATGATAAAACCATTATCTCTGCCACTCAAAAGCCTGTCATACATCAGCACAGCGTGCACCACAATTAATTTTCTCTTATGACTATGCTCATGATGTTCCCTGTGTTGCTATTAAAACTCTGTCAGTTTTCCTGTCAAAACTTACATTTCACAAATGGCAGGCATTCAGGTTTCGTTCGGGATGTTTTTGATGATGTTTCGCGACATGCGAAAGGTGTCAGAAAGGCAAGTCACAAGGCTGACATGCGAGACGGCATACTGCCTTGCCTGCCTTCATTGAGATTGACCTCAGTGACCCATGATTTAAGCCAGAAGAGGTTAGAGGAGTAGGCAAACAACACTGGTCATGATGTATCAGATCTAGGTCGTTTGTATTCTCTTTTTGGGAGCAGAGCCCCAGAGGTGCAAGAAGTGCTACCTGTGCTACTAAAATGTGCTTTGCAACTCTATGTTCGGCTTATCAAGTGAACCTGGCTTGCAGAGAAATGGTTTAAAACCATGCATGTAGGTAAAAACGTTTCCCCATGGACATCCACCTGAAATTAGAAGTATTTTTTTTTTATTTCCCTCCAATCAGCATATCAGCATTAACTCTGTTTATTGCCGTCTTTTGGAATGAGATATAAGGCATATAAAATTATATTTTTGTAAGTCTAAACTAACATCAATCAGTATTTCTAGCAGAGCAAGTCACATGACATTTGCAACTCAAATTATGCTCCCAGGAAATAAAGCCCCCATGAACCAAAGCCATCAGTGCTAATGACCTGCACTTCCTGGCAGACAATGAACCAGTGAGAGAAAGCTATTGAACTGAATAGGCGCTAATGCTGCCAGTGACCAAGTGGGAACTATAAACTTTCCAATCTCCGAGTAGAAAAAAAAATCCATTTAAGGAGATTTTAAATGAAAAACTGGCTGCATCTGCCAAGAAGCTACTGGTCGGATCTTCCAGCAGGACAGCGATCCAAAATACGCGGCCAAATCACACAAAAATGGTTCAATGACCACAGAATCAAGCTTTTAACAGTCATCCCAGTCCCTTGACCTAAACCACATCGAAAGTCTGTAGGGAGAGCTGAAACGAGGATGTAGGACCCTTCTCAAAACAGTGCATCAAGACTTTGTTTCGTTGGCCAATTCCAAAACATGTATCACTCCTTGTTAACAGGGATGGCAGTCTTGGATCTGACTGTACCTCAAAATGGTCGATGTATTGGCTAAAGATAAGTTGTGCTCTAGCTCCCGTTAGGAGCGCTGAAGTTTCTTTAGAGCTCCGACTTTTCCAAGCCATTCAGTGACGTATGCTTACTGGTCAGTAATGTAGTTTATAGGTTTGTTGATAGAATGAGATTGTATTCATGCAACAAAATGCTGACTGGTAGAGGCTTTTTTTGTCTTTTAATACAGTCGTATGAAAAAGTTTGGGCACCCCTGATAATTTTCATGATTTTCCTTCATAAATCATTGGTTGTCCAGCTCAGCAATTTCAGGTAAATATATCATATAGCAGATGAACACCGTGATATTTGAGAAGTGAAATTAAGTTTATAGGTTTTACAGAAAGTGTGCAGTAATTATTCAAACAAAATTAGGCAGGTGGTGCATAAATGTGGGCACCCCTTGTCCATTTGAGTACCTTTAGCACTAATTATTGGAACACAAAATTTGTTTTGGAAGCTCATTGACCCTTGATCTACATACACAAGTGAATCCAACTATGAGAAAGTGTTAAGGGTGGCCAATTGGAAGTTTTCCTCCTCTTTGCATCTTCTCTGAAGAGTGGCAACATGGGAGCCTCAAAACAACTCTCAAATGGCCTGAAAACAAAGGTTTGTTCAACATCATGGTTTTCAGGGAAAGGGAAAAAAGCTTCTCTCAGAGATTTTCAGCTGTCAGTTTTTTTTCCACTGTGAGGAACATAGTGAGGCAATGGAAGACCACAGGCACAGTTCTAGTTTATGGAACTTCCCGAAGTGGCAGAACAAGAAAAAATCTCAGATAGGCAGAGGCGAAGGATGGTGAGAACAGTCATAGTCAAGCCACAGACCACCTCCAAAGACCTACAACCTCATCTTGCTGCAGATGGTGTCAACTGTTCATCGTTCAAACTATACAGCGCACTTTGCACAAGGAGAGGCTGTATGGGAGAGTAATGCAGAAGAAGCCTTTTCTGCAGACACGCCACAAACAGAGTCACTTGAGGTGTGCTACAGCACATTTGGGACAATCCAGCTTCATTTTGGAATAAAGTGCTGTGTACTGATGAAACTAAAAATTGAGTTATTTGGACATAACAAGGAGCGGAAAAAGAACAACACAGCATCCCAAGACAAAACACTTGCTACCCACAGTAAAATTGGGTGGCGGTTCCATCATGCTGTGGGACTGTGTGGCCAGTGCAGGTACTAGGAATCTTGTTAAAGTTGAGGGTCGCATGGATTCCAGTTAATATCTCCAGATTCTTGAGAACAATGTTCAAGAATCAGTGACAAAGTTGCAAACCGAGGCCAACGACCCCCCAAACCCCTGCTCAAAAATCTACTAAGGCAATCATGCAGAGGAACCAGTACAACGTTCTGGAATGGCCATCTCAGTCCCCAGACATGAATATTACTGAATATGCTCGGAAACCATCAAACCTGGACTGAACTGGAGATGTTTCTAAAGAAAAAGAAACCCTGGACCAAAGCACCTTCAAACCAGAATCCAGACTGGAAGCTGTAGGAAGCGTTTTTAGCGGCTGTTATTTCTACTAAATATTGATGTCATTTTTCTCTGTTGGGGTGCCCAAATTTTTGCACCTGCCTAATTTTGTTTGAATAATTACTGCACACTTTCTGTAAATCCTATAAACTTCATTTCACTTCTCAAATATCACTGTGTTCATCTGCTATATGATATATTTAACTCAAGTTGCTGATCTGAACAACCAATGATTTATAAACTAAAATCATGAAAATTATCAGGGGTGCCCAAACTTTTTCATACGACTGTAATGACTTTATCAGTACATCTATGGCTCATCCAAGTTCATCCAAGACATAAATGCACATAATAAACGATAACTACTTTCACTTGCACAAATTAGGATCATTTTTAATACCTCAGCAGTAAAGATCTGTGCTTCTGCTTTGACCTGAAGGTTGTGAGTTCAGGTCCTAGAATTGTCAGCACCTTTCAGTCTTTGATTTTTCAAACTGTGAGATTACAATGGGCAATCATTTGAACTGGTTCAATTAATGATGCATTAACACAACAATATTTGAAAGGTATTTGCTTTCCTTTGGGTTCCTTTGGCTTTCTCCAAACATAAACCCATCCAGTTGTAGGAAATGGATTTGGACTGTTTTCCTTTTTGCTCATCATACACCAACGCATGTGTGTTTGCACCTTGGTTGTGGATAGAAAAGGCTTCTAAATGGCAAGGCTACTGTGTATTCCAGCCTGCGAGAGTTTTCGTTGAGGCTGGGTCATAGAAAAATGCTGAAGCTCCTAAACACCTCTTGTTCAAGGATACAGCAGAATCAATTCCCACTCTGGTACATCAGAGGTCACACAGACACCAGACATTAAGCAACGACCTTATTTATATTAGTAAATCCAGATAGATCGCACTGAGCACCAGACTAGAGGACGAAGAAGGTGTGAGGGTCAGCGAAGTGACTGTTGTCTGCAAATGCAGAATATATATTCATTAATTAACCAGTAAATTAACGAAAATCATGAAATGAATATAAATGAAAGCCAAGTACTGCTCTCTGAGTTCTCCCTGACTGTGCACTTCTTAACCGACATCACTAGTACGGCCCTAATACAAGAACTCGTTCATCCTTGAAAGAAACTGGCTGTGCGTTTTTCAGATCGGGATCGTGGAGCGTTTTGTTTTGAACCAGCACTTGGAACGTGGCGTCTTTCATTTGCTTTGCAAATTAATAGAGTAAGGAAGAGAGAAGGAGAGCCTGCCAAACGCTGTAAACGTAATGTAAATTTAAGAAGGAGGAAAGATCAAACCTGATCGTGATTGCAGATTCTGAGAGCGCTCCATTACCCAGGAGCCAGGATCTGTAAATGTGAGGAATTAGTGAAAGTATTTGGATTGTAAGTCTGATGGAGTGAGATCTGGTGACTGTGGATAGTTTTTGAGTACAGAAATAATTAGACCAGGCGATGTTTTCCAATCTTATTCTGACCAATTTTGGTGAGTCTGAGAACTGTACCCTCAGTTGCCTGTGCTTAGCTGACACTCGGTGTGGTATTTTGCTGCTGTAGCCCATCTGCTTCAAGGTTTGAAGTGTTGTTTGTTCAGAGATGTTCTTCTGCACACCTTTCTACTTTTCTATCAGAGTGAAGATTACACAAACTGAGCTGTAATCTTCATTTACAGGGCTTCTGGTATAGTAGAGAAAAGCTGACGTACTGAGCAGCGCAGTGGGAATTATACATAGTATAGTGCATACCTACATGATTTGCATTTAAACACAACATAAATAATGAAAATGAGGACAATAACCAGACACAAATAGCATCCTTTATATGTGACAGTGCATACAGATGTCCAATTTCTTTTTTTCTTATTGAATATTGTACCAGCATCTTTAAAAGCCTCCTATGTTATATAAAGTCAGCGTAATATTGGACTTCCTAATCGGCCTTCCTGTCTGTTATCTGTAGATTGGGCGGGGCTTTGCCTCTCTATCACGTTCCTCATGTGTACTACCACGTAAGCTTTCATTGCTTTATATAAAACAGCAAATGTAAAAACAATAACACAGTTTATTTTAGCATTGTCCAAATCACAGTCACTTGGGGCAGAATTTAATTTCTCAGGTTAATTTTAAAATTTTTTCTCCATTCATTATAGTGGGTTTGAGGTTTGGATAGCAGGTTCGGAGATTAAAATACCTCATATATTATACTGGGAATTCAGATATGAATTCAGAAAATGAATGAATGTTAAGTACACATACTAAGGAAAACTAAAACTCTCTTAAATATTTTTATATACATTTCAAGTCAAGTCAGCTTTATTTCCATATTGTTTTTACAATGCATCGTCTCAAAGCAGCTTTACCATTTCATAAAGTGAGCAAGCCTAGGGCGACAGTGGCAAGGAAAATCCATAAACGTTATAAGGAAGAAACCTTGTTAGGACCGAGACTCAAAAAGAGACCCGACCTGATTGGGCGGCTAAGACTTATGAAGTTATCTATTAAGTTCATAGTAACAGTTTAAATCAACAACAACGTAATAAATATTAGCAGAGAGAACATATTTAAATATCTAGTAGTAATTCAATTGTAATAACAGACTAACATTTTAGAAAAAAATAATATTATTAAGAGTATAATAAAATAGAGAATTTAAAAGCTTTGTACAATATTATGAAAATATGTGGCAAATATTTAATAAGTAAGTACTATCACATAATCATCAGACTCGGATAACTGTGGTTGCCTGTTCAGTCTTTTGTGTGTATTTTTTTTACAATTCAGTCTTTTGTGTTTTTTTTTTTCTTTTCTTGTCCTCACATTGTCAAGCGCCAGAGAAAAGGACGACCGGTTTGTTTTTAACACAACAACAGATGGCTTGGTGTCACCACGTTCCACTCCAAGCTTAAAATCTGAAAGGAATATTGCAGCAAAACAGGGCCCAGATTGCTGCTTCCTCAGCTGCCACTTATCCCAGGGGTGAAATTAAGGAAGTTCAGCATTTGTTTTAGAGCCAGGAGAGCTATAATTATATGGAAACCCAAGTAGACACACAATAAACATCAAATCAATCACATCTTTATTAGACGTTGTGTATTTTTGTGTATTGTGGTATATTGTATGCCCTGCATACCTCAAGCTGACCGTTGTTGTCCCCAAGATGAGTTTTGTGTTACTGGTGTCATAATTCGTATCAGCAATAATAAGTGAATTCTCTTAAGAAAAGGGTAGATTTACAGCCAGAATTATTTGCACCCTTCATAACGATGGGGAGAACTGGATGCGAATTGTCTTTGGGGTTAATTAGGTTATTATGGGACCGGAAAGAAGAGAAATCAAACCGTTAATAGTAAAATTAAAAGTAGTTTTATGGTCTTTGGTCATTTTAGTATTACTGTACATTAAAAAAAAAGCAAACTAAACTAAATTAATGAGCTAGTTACTACTCTAGCTGATAATTGTTTAAAAGTTAGTTGTGATATGTTGGTTAAACTTAATATTACAGACCTTCCTACATCTATTTAGCAGTTTCTTGTGCATTCAAATAGAAACCTAACACAGTTAGCCAGTTATTAATCTACGTAGATTATTTTAATGTTTAACATTTAGATCAGATGGACATTAAACGTTTATAAAATCATTGCAGACTTGTAACATATCCTGATCCAAGTGAAGTTTCTAATTTCAGCAGATTCTTCTTCATCATTGTCCATCCGACCAACGTTTGTTCGCTTTAATGGCCGAGGTAATAACATGTCTCTTAACTCTGGATGTTGTGGCCATAAACCCGGAACTGCCAATCAGTGCTGCAGATCCACGAGTAGAGGTGGGAGTTAAGAGTTTAAGTGCGGAGATCCGTCATTCAGTCAAGCTCACGTTTGAACTAGAGACTGCTCTAACTCGGTTGATGTGTTTAGAGCCTTTTTTGTAAGTTCCTCGTGTTTGTGTGGATGACTTTCCTCTATTTACTCGTACCAAGGTAAGTGCATCTACCTGTCCTGTTGTAAGTAGTACTGCTTTGTTTACTCTCTCTAACTTTTAACTATATAAACTGGGTCATATTCTCTCGTTAAGCCTCTTTTTCGTCGGCCTGATCTTCTTTGGCTTCCAAAAACAAAAGTATCAGGTCTATTATACCGTCTTAAACCTACACAGGGTTGTATTTTTTATAGTTATTAGAATTTCCTTGAAGTTAGAAAAGATTTAGAGTGTGTATAACAAGTTCAGGTTACAGCACCCTTTATATTTACATTGCAGTTGCCTAAAAAGATGAAGTGACTAGGGTAATGACCGGTCAATGTCCATTTCGGACGTTCATAGGTTATTTTAATGGCTTAAAATTCATAAAACTGATGCAACTTTAAGATAGGATGTTTAACATAATGCTAAGATCTCATTCTAAAATAATAATAACTCTTCTCCTGGATGAATTTTGACTGTTTGATTGTATTTGTCATTCGCTTGTGGTGCTTTGTGTTCTAAAATACTTATGGGTTCGTATTGGGAGAGCAGAAAAATGTATTTAGTCGCAGAGCACTCTGTTTTCTCTTTAACAGGTCTCTTCTACATACAGTGAAAATGAATAGATGATCTGTTCCTGTCCCTGGTTATATATCACTTAGAACTTTTTTCTTTTCCCATATGGCTTTGATTGGGCGTTACCCTGAGATGCGTATCTTGATAATAAAGATCGAAGCCTTATCATTTACGTTCATCGACAAACGTGGCGCTGAGTGATATTAAAAAGGAGAGCTGATTTATGGGGCGGTGACCTACAATTCCCCCAATATTCAGCTCGTCGTCGGCCATATCGTCTGCATCCGCCTTCGTATCGCAGCGATATGAAATTCAGATTTTTGAGTGGGAAACCTGGAGAAGGAGGGGGATAGATTAGGGATGGAGGAAAGGGGGGCGGGTGGGTGGATGAGCACACATTTCCAGCCGCTTCACCCCTCGCCGTGCGCACTGTCAGACGTCACGGGCCAGATTGTTTTGACACCCCGTTAAGAAATTCAGCAGGAAGATGGACGGCTCATGAAATTTGCAGACCCTGATTGAATTTATGATATTTTCATAAAGGCCATCAAGCGCAGATGCCTGCAGGGAGGATGGCCTGACAGTCAGACGACTAGAGAGGGAGGGAAAAAAAGAAAAAACGAGCAAAGGTCCCTTCCTTCCTTTCACTTACAGCAACGTGGAGAAGCAACCATTTTGCTCTGCAACCATTTACAAAAAACTCACAATGACTCTTGTTCACGTTTGTACCGCTGTATGGGACATGCTCAGTATTATTAAAGTGGAAAGTCTGATTTAAATTCAACACATTTACCAAAGAGGGACTCCTGAGAAGCGAATCCTCTGGAAGCCATAAAACCCCCATTATATCCCATTTGGAATATTTTACAGGGTTAATGGTAACTCCCATCAAAAACAGGTTTATGGTTTAGGTGTTGTTCCAACTAAGATGTACAGCTGAAGGTTCTCGACAACCTCGGAACTCTACGCATTTTGACTAGAAAAATTGGTCTCTGTTCTCGTCGTACTTGGCACACTTGCTTAAACGTACTTAAGCTCTTAATATTACAGTACCAATGACACAGGTTGCTGGTTCTACTATTGCTCTGAAATGCTCTCGTTACATAAAACTTAAAACACTTAAAGAATCAGCCTGTCTCCTCTGAGAATAATGATAGAAGATAATGGAGAAATCCATTTTTTTTGGTGCCAGGACATCTGGTACAGCAAAGACCCCCGAAAAGCCCCATTTTATCTATCAATTACAGTGAGGGCTTCATGTATTAATAATGAACAAGTGGCAATAAATATCTAATGTCCTCCTAGACCTGTGTCGTTGATTCATTCCCGCGTAGTAGTTTTAGCCGAAGTTTTTTCGCCGCTCCAAACAACGGTCTTAATTATTCAACTAACTCAGGGAAAAAAAAAAAGAATCTAATTCTTTTTTCCACTGTGAAAGTGGGTAAGAGGAAAATCAAATATTTATAAGCATGTGATCCTTTCAATTATTTTCCCTGACACTTTCATAAGAGGAAAAAAATGCCCTAAATGAAATTGAACATTGTAATGCATTTTAATGCAACATCCTCGAACAATATGCCTGCTTCAATTATTAAAAGCAGGCAGGCTTTTGGTATGCATTCATGTCTCCAAACATTCTGCAAAACTTCACTTAGAGTGATTTTGAATATGAACTGCACATATAAAACACATTTTAGCTATCAGAAGTGATTAATTAGTAGATGGTAGCAAAGCATCCAGAAAACTCTTAATGGTGCTCTGTACAGACCTTTTGCAGTACAGCTGAAATGCAAATGTGTCCAAATGAATGGAATTTTCGTCGCAGCATTCATTCATCCAGCACTTTATTAGGAGCTATATTAATACTGGGTAGGACTCCAGTCTTCTTGGCATGGATACCTTTTAAGATTGTGCTCCATGTTGTCAAGAGTACACAAGCACTTTCATGCTGCAAATCTCCCATTCTACATCCCAAAGCTCTTCTTTTGGATTCAGATCTGGTGACTAGGAAGGCCACTGAAGAACAAGTTCATGACATGAACTCAAGTCGTGTATCATGGTGGTTGTGAAATTGTGGCTGTGAGAGGGTGCACATGGTCCGAAACAATACTCAAATATGCCTTCGGTATTAACACCCAAAGTTTGTTCTGTTGCTGGGACCTAATATCATCAAAAGTTTGTGGACTCCCGAAAAATTACATTGTAAAACATGTTTTAGGCATTAGTGCGGACTTTGACACCCTGTGCTGCTGCAACAGCCTTAGGCCTTCTGAGAGAGCTATCCACTAGATTTCGTAACATGACTTCCAACAGGAGATTGGGTGCTGATGTTGGACGATAAGCTCTGGCTCATTTATAATGCCGATATCGCAGATGTTTTTGCAACTGATAAAACTAATAAGAATAAGTTAGACAGAAATGCTGAACTTAAAACATTTCTTTAAGCTATAAATGCACTTATATGTTTGCACTTTTGCTCTTAACTATAACTTTATTACCAGAAATCAATATCACATTCTTTCTGGGGAAAAAATGAAAATGTGTAAATACTTTCAAAATAAACAATGTTAGAGTAGTGCACATGGTAGCAGCATCTTTTATTTTAATGGCAGTCCTAGTAAAAAGTTAAGTTGCAAAGCTGGAAACAAAGTTTTCATCTTCTCATAAATGGCCAAACTCTCACTGACTCTCAGCATCTCTTTGTTTTTAGGCACTCAGTAGGTCTCAGTTTATGAGTGGGTTTCCCCACTCTTTTTGACTATGGGTTGATGCTGATTATTTCACAATATCATTACTTACTAGTTATCAGTATCAGAGTATTTAAAACGTCATTTTTGCTGTTTTAAAATATATTTTAAGACATTTACATTTACAGCATTTAGCAGACGCCCTTATCCAGAGTGACTTACAAGTGATACAATCTTACAATCCAAGCAATTGTGGGTTAAGGGCCTTACTCAAGGACCCAACAGTGGCAGCTTGGCAGAGGTGGGATTTGAACCCTGGACCTTCTGGTCCATAGTCCAGTACCTTACCCGCTAGGCTACCACAGTCAATCAAAGATCCTAATTACATTTATTATATTATCATATATGTTCTCCTTTTGATTTTATTTTTAGAATTTGTGCATTTAAACTATTATTATAAACGTATTAACTGGGTAGCTTGGTTTAATTCTTACGTATATCATCCAGACTGCCTAACAAGGTCGAATCCCTTTTGAGTCCTCCTAAGATTTCTTCCTCATAACATTTAGGTTTTTGGAGTTTCCACTTTCACGAGGACTAGATATTCGTAAAGCTGCTTTGAGACAGCGCTCCATTGTAAAAAGCGCCATAGAAATGAATTTGGAATCTAACGTTGACTACACTGCTAACATAGGCTGGAGGTTACCTCACTCTAGCTTAGCTGTGTATTTGTAGTTGCATATCAGAATAGAATACGAGTTTCCTAACGCACTTTGCAAGGCTGAACTATTTTCCATATTAATACATATCCAAGTAGGGTATAAATACATATAGATAAGTAATTTTAATCCATTATGCATGTGTGTATAATAAATAATACATCACTTTTTCAAATGTCAGCCCGCTGAATTTCTAACCATGCCCAGGTTTATGTATATGCAATAGGGTTAGCCCTGCTAGTCGAATCGTTACTGGCGCGCTGATGTCTTCACTTTAAGAGTCTTGGCAGAAGTTATTCCTGGGTTCAAGTTATTCTTCAGCATGGCTCTCGAGCCTGGTCGAAGTAATCATTTTTAAATGTTACCTGCCTAAAGATAGCCTGGCCGTCACCATGACGACCGCCTCCCACATCACTTCTCGCTAAGAAAATTGGGAGGAAAGCACAGGTGCTGGCATCTGTATTCTCCCCTTTCCAGTCTTATTAGAGACGGTGTGCATGCATGCTCGGTCCCTCTTCATAAAGCTGTCAATTAACGCTCGGAGTCAGCAGAATGCTGGCTATCAGTGCGGAGCCTCCAGATGGACCAGATACCAATAAGAAATGCATTTCAATTCCAGGGATTTTTTTTTTTAAACATAAGAGCTTGTTCTGCCGTTACCAACTAGATCAAGTTAAAAAAAACTACTCTGTACAAGGCATGGCACGTCGCCTCATGTCCCCTACGCAGTATGCTAATATAGAGAACTGGAACGGTGGCCCCCCTGCTATGCTCCATGTGCCACAGGGCCAGGCCCCAGCTCCTAGGCACCTAAGCACACACGTATAGAATTGGAAGGCAGGTGCCAGTGCCATCCTAATCGTGTCCGAACCAGGCTACTCTGAGTTCGGCACTCCACTGGTAACAACATCCACCCAGAGGCAGTGGTGTACAGCAACGAAGGAAATGTAATTTGTTACTATACTTAAGAAGTTTGTTCGTGTATCATTACTTTACTGAAGTGTTTCCATTTTGGGTGACTTTCTACTTTAACTCTGTCATTCCTTTTGGCTTAAAAACCCATAACATATAAAAACGAAAGACACAAGTAATCAAGCACAGCAATCAGCATAGCGCAGACTTTGTTCTGAACGTGTTTTGACTTATTGGACTAATTAATGACATTCTGTGCAAAGATTGGAGTACCAAGAGTGGCACTAGAGTCTTTTCACCTAAAATTAGTTAAGCAAAGAGTCTTGTTACCAAAATGACAACAGGACATTAGCGCCATAATAACTCTATGTAGTTTTACTTTTGAATGTACGTACATTTGAAGGTAAGTATTTTGTACTCAAGTGGGTGTCCAAAGGGAGGAGTAATATTTTACCTTGGGTATCTCTACTTTAACTCAAGTACATGGCCTGTGTACATCGTCTACCACTGCCCAGAGGGGTTGCAGGCCAGGACGGGGGTCGGCTCGCTCGCAACACGGGATTTCAGCGCCCAGACACAGTGTGGGTCGGCCTCGCAAACCACGCAACTCAAACTGCAACCTCAGCTTTCCAGAGCACCACGTTCCTGTGCTGCCACAGGCAGGGCGAGGTTTGAGTTGATTCTGGAGTTGTGCAGTTTTTTCATGTATTTTCCTGTTTTTTACACACAATAGCGATGTTTTTGGCCATTTTGTGGTTTTTCACACAGACATTTAGTAAATCACGACTTCAGTGTATAGTGTAGAAATATAAACACTATAGTCTGGATCCATTATGGTTTGTTTTGTGCTGTTGGGCTGTAATTAAATCGTGGCAGACTCCCGAAAGAATAAGATGTCATTCCAGACAAAAAACGTTTCTATTCAGTCAAACCGAATAGAATATTTTTAATATCTTTATACCCAGGCTAGCAATCACTGGCATTATAAACCCAGTCAATATCAGAAAGTGCTGAAGGCCATTGCTTTTCTTTGTCCGTTCCATCTGGTGCGAGCTGTGAAATTTGATTTCCACGCCGAGCTCAGACCGGCCTGTGTTTCCTCCGTACGCAGCACCAGCCACACGCCGCCATTGTCCTTCGTGCTTCCTCATCATCCATTCTACTGTAAGGCAGCTGGGTGCGGCGAGGAAGGAGCCGTGGGCTGTTTTCTCTCTTACCTACCCCCTTAGTCTTTCTTCTACCAGATCAATTCTTTCCGTCCTGATGGGTTGCGACGTGAACGCGGCAGTAGTGCTGAGGGTGAGGGCGTGCAGGGGGTGTGAATTTGCCAGGTTTCGCGGGAGCCCGGGGTGCGAACGGGCTGTCAGAATAACCGCGATCATTATATTCGCCATAAAAGGAGCTCCAACCTGACCTCGTGCTCGTTGTTTTTTATTTGATATAAAATAGGATTGTATCTCATTCTCATGCAGCATTTACATCCCGAAAGTGTTGAAGAGGCAGATTTTTGAGCAGATAATGAAACGGCTTCATGCTCACTGAACATTTCGACGGATCAGTTAATTCGAGGTAACGATCATTTCATCGTCCGTGATCAGGCCGTTGTCGTTTGCTCAATTACTCGCTTTTAATGTGAGGGCTGGAAATCGGGGATGACAGCGCAGCACGCTCGGCTTGGCTACAATTAGCAGGGATCCGTGTTTGGACGTAAAATGGAGACATTTTCAGGGGGAACGGACAAAGCTACGAGGCACGATTCACCATGATTAATCGGCACGGTCCGTACCGAACGACTGGATGACTCGTTTGATATTTGACCCTGCTTTGTCCTTCTTTTGTGCCGATCCGTGTTACCCTAAATCCCCCCACCCTGTCATTTACATACATAAATCTGTGGAGCAGATTTGTCCATTACAGCCGTGCATCCTTAGAGCAAGGCCCGAGGGTCCGGGGGGCTAATAAACCATGCGCTGTCAAAGCAGCAGCCCATCGATATAAATTGTGCATGAACTCTATGTTTTAAACATTTCCAGCATGTACCCCCCACACACACACGGACGCACAAACACTGGCACAGATGCACAACAGATCCCGCGGTCCCAGTGTGAATAGAGTGTCTGTATCTGCATATGGTATACCGAGCAGCTCAACATACTGCGAGAAGCTCTATGTATGTCTGTACGTATATTTAGAAATAGGAATCCCAGACACGGTTGGCAGCGAGTGACGGAGGGGAGGTCAGTCATCCGACAGCACTGCATCAATGACCACTACTTAGCGCTGTGCTGAACCGTCCAGCTCGTGTTTACATCTCTGCCCTGTGTTCTCTGGGAATTGGTAGGTACTCCTCCTTGTTTCAAAGTACACCAAGTCCCTCAGATGCGAACCGTCGACTGACAAACAACACACTGAAAATGAATTAAATCAGTGCCAAATCAAAAACTGGCGCTTAAGAGAGGAGTTGTTTACTCGGGCTTTACCAAGAAGTGGTTGTGTTTCCGACTGTCCTGCTCGGGCCGAAAGCGGGAGATGAACCTTAGAAGCTGGTACAGAGCAGAGCTTTATTAAGAAACTGAAAAAACACCGGAGAACTGAGTGCAGTAACGAGTTGACAAACACCGAAACACAGCAAACAGAGGGAAAGCGCAATGGTACAAAGTAAACAGAGGTGCCACACCAAGGAGGGATGACGCTGAGGGAACGATGGATGCTGGGAAGTGTAGTCCTGTAGTGTATACCGCACGTACCTCTGTTTTGCGGAATTATTGCTCAATTTTAAGCCCAGCGTTTTTTATATTAAGCAATAAAGCAGTGCTGATCTCTATAAGAAGCAGAGAGCCATAACAACGGACACGATAATGAAAATAAGAGATCGGGTGTTGGAGGATCACAAGCTGGTGCTTAGGCTAACTTTTGGACATGCGAACCCACTCTCGGAACGGAACTGGTTCATATCTAGGGGACTTACTGTACTATACTGTCTGGTCTCCAGGCTGGAAATGGTGTACACCAAGGGTTGCCAGCCTCTGCAAAAGAGTAGCTAAAGATTTTACAAATCGGCCCGTATGTTTTCAGCCACTGGCATGAGACTCACTTTGGCATTTCACTTCTCTCGCTCTGTTCTGTGGCTCTTCTTTTTCTCCTCCTTTATAATGTCCGCTGGTAGATGAATTTATGCTGCATTACCACCAACTACTGTACTTAAGTGTGTGGAGTGAATACTTCAGAACGAACCCTGCCGGAGCACAGTTAGTGTTCAGGCTGTACGTTCAGTCCCTCTGTGTGTGTTTGTCTTTTAAATAGGGGGTACTGGCATTGGGCTTCTACTGACTTACATCTTCCCCGTGTGCCTGACCAACACTGCCAACACACATTATGCGTTGTTGTTTTTTCTATTCGGCCTTTTGTCATCTTAAAACTGGATTACTCAGCCCCTCTTCCAGAATGAGTTTTCAGAAAATTCCTGTAACCAATTCAGAACGCAGCGCCTCTACCCACATATTCCCACATCATTTCTGCTTTCTTTGCGCTGGCTTCCTGTATCAGCCCACATCTGATTTAAAACACTGATGCTTGCATCCCTAAAATGAACCAGCCCCCATTTACTAGTTGAACCATATACCCTTGGAGACACAAGCTTGGCCTGACGTGTCCCTCAAGACAAGAAGAACACATGCATCAGGGCTCTTGTAGCTGAGACTGACATCCACTTATTTAAAATAATACATGTACTTGTTGAAATCCCTTCCAGTCTTTATTTGAGGAACATTGTTTTTAAACAGTTCAATCATTTTCTCCCATATTTGTTGATAAACTGGAGATCCTCTGATCCTCAGAGACTCAGCCTTTTGTAGATACGGCTCTTGGACCAAATCATGACTATAATCACCTGTTTGAAATCACATAATTATTGAGTTTATTATCTCATTACAAGCCCTAAATTGCCCCTGTGCCAACTTTCATTGGAACGTGTTGCAGGCCTGAAATGCAGGAATGGATGTTTGTTAATGGATGAAATGAAGATCTTTGTGAAATATCTTGGGTTCATACTGTCTGCAGTGAAATAAAAATCACTGCATATATTTTTTATTTGCATTTTCCTTACCATCCCAACTTTTCCTGATTTGGGATTGTACTTCCTTTACCAATACTAGGTCCTAACAAAGGTTTATATTTAGCAAGATAAGTATTCTAAAGAGTGTAAGAAGAGTCTGGGTTTCCCATTTGAGCTTGATTCCTGCCAAGGTTCCTTCCTTGTGCGTCTCATGGAGTTTTTCCTTGCCATTATCACCTCCGGCTGCTCAGTTGGGGTCTAGACTCCAAGACTGGCTGCTTGGCGCTTCGGAGACACAGCGGGTGAAATTCATGGTCAGTGGTCAGCAGGCACGGGTTCTATGGAGAGACTCGCTGGCCTACTGCCTTCCTATCTTTGCAGAGGGTTCGGCGTTTGGTGAGGAATTTTGACAAGGTGTATCGGGGAGAAAAAGGGGCACGGCCCACGTACAACGATAGCCCAGTGACCACTATGACTTAAAAAGAGAATAGGAAGAATATAAACGGAACCCTATAGAATGCCCAATAGACACCTAGCCAAAAAGCAGCACCAGATCAGCCTGTAGTACGTTATATTTTTGAATTTGTATGCTCGTATTGGCGTGTCCTTCCCCTTGTTTTTCGCCCTCTCCTTTCCCTCTGGCTGTGGCTCTGCTCCATCAGTTTCTCTCCCCTCCCCTGCCCGCTTCGCCCCTCTAACACATCCCTCCCTGTCTTTCTCTCACTGTATCTTGAACGTAGCGCTTAGTGATTAATGTGAGTTTTAATTGTCAGGCTCACTTTTATGTTCATTAAAGTGCATTATGCAGCAGTTAGGGTATTAAAGTTCAGTGCGAAAATTTCATGCATACTAATGAGAATGCAAATGAGCTCGGCATAAAAGGATCCCTAGGTGCGAGCCGAGGTGTCGTTAGTTATCTCTCGCAGCGCCTGACTCTGTCGAGCGCCTAAGAAAGGAACGAAATGAGTCGGGATAAATAGATTTTTTTTCTAAATGGAAGGAGCCTAGTCTAGATAACAGCGGCGGGACAATGGGTGCAGGTAAAGTGCAAACTTTCAACTTTCAAAAAGGAACTTGAGCTCGTTTGAATAGGACTCGTTAACTAATCACGGCCGGGATCGAACCGTGAAACACCAGACGTCCAGAAATGATGCTGCTAATAATGAAATCTGCATGTCACCTATATGTAACAGAACCATTACATGATCCATCGTTTTAGCACTGTTAATGACCGTATATCATTATTTCTGTCTCTTTATTAGAATAAAACCAGAAAATACAGGAAATTTGTAAGCAGGATTAAAAACTGTGACCTCCCCTTACACCTGAGCTATATCAGCATCTGCAAGATGCTTAATCAGGAATGTCTTTTGGACGGGTAGCAGCCAAGGAACCACTTTCTCAGAAGGGGAATATGGAGAAAAGAAGATATGCTAAAGCTCACAAAGGTTGGAATGGAGATCAGATCAGTGGCAAAGAGGGCTACGGAGTGACAAATCTACGTTTTTGGGTCCAGCAATACGTGGCCTAAGACTTTTGCACAGTACTGTACATTTGCGCCATGCAGGCAGTACGATTTGGGGAGATAATGCTAATTCATATGCAAATTATGTCCAGTCCGCACAAACAAGACACGGGTTTCAAATTGGGAAATCCTTAATTTCTCATTAAATATGTATTGCTTTGAGGCAGAGGGGGCGAAATATAAAAAGCAGATGTGTGTCTGTTTGTGCGTGAGCAGAAGCCTCTCACGGTGATCTCATGCAGAGAATAGATTCCTCCATCACACACTCACCATATTCCTGTCTGCGGGGCAAAATGAAAGGATAATAAAGATATTCAAATGGGGCCCCCTATACTTCCAGCCCAGCGTGAGGCGGATGCTCTGTGAAGCCTCCGATGATGGCTTCGTGTCGCTCAGGCAGGTTCGTGGGTGACGATGGGAGCATCGTAAGTGTGTGTGAGTGAAACGTAGAGCAGTCTTAGACCAAAACATGAACTACTGAAGGGGAATTCCATTACCACACGTCTAGTCAGAATGAATGTTTTGATTTTTTTTAGTGTTTGTGCGGTTCAAAAGAAACGAGAAAACTGAAACCAAGGCAGCGGGCTGTGAAAGATTCACCATATGATAAAGAACAACACAGAAGTACAGGCGTTTCTTTTCAAAGGCACAAAAACCAACAAGAGCTGGTTCTCATGCCGAGAAGTGGAACTTTTTCGTTTATTTTCCACTAATTTCAGAGACTGAAACAACTGTAGCACAAAACTACCGGGGTCATAATCAGGACAAATCTTTCCTTGCTTTTATTGTGAACTCTAGAATACACAGCGGTACCTCAGTTCACAAAGCTGATTCGATCCTTGACAATAAGGCTCGTCGAGAACCGAAAACGCCGAGTACCGAGCATCGTTCCCATAAGGAATAATGTAAACTGAATGAATGGGTTCCAGACCCCCAGAGAATCCCGCCCCGTATGAGATTCTCAGCATTAATGGAGTTATTGTACAGGGGCTCCTGATTTATGATGGGGATATGTTCAACAAATCCATCATAAGAGAAATGGATCATGAACCGATGAGTTTAATATAGTCTGTACTGTATCATAGAGGAGTAATGATCAGTAAGTTGTGGTTTAAATTTACTTACATTAACTTACATTAACCTACAGTCGGCCAAAATCATTAACACAACATTTATTTTGTAATAATGTTCATGTTTATCAATCTCATGTCATTTAGTGAGTCATGGATTGAAATTGAAAAGTCAAAGCAAAGCTCTAAGCTACCTGCAGCCTGTATTCTGGAGCGTTCAGTTCCTGTTTGCTTCCGGTTGGCTCTTTGAATAACCTGTTTAGGACCCATGGACGTTTATTTGCACTAAGAATACAGAACTGTAGATGTAAAGATAAAGAAAAACACTATAAACATGAGAATGGGATGTTTTTACTCTAGATGACTAGATGTCCTGGGCTTGTTGTAGACATAAGCAAAACACAAAGGGTATGAAAAAGGTAGAGGGGTCAAAATCCCATCTAAAGGCCTTTTCACACCGAGTCCAATTTTTACAGACGAAAAAACGCACGTCAAGTTTGGAAAAAAAACACGTGTCTATTAAGGCCGTCCTTCACACCGAGTCCGAAACTGACGAACTGTGACGCTGCATAAAATGTTTAATCGGAGCCTGTTCTAATTTCTGCATTAAAATCAGGCTGACCAATCAGAGCTCGGTCGCCGGGCAGAACAGCTCATCGAGAGCTTATAGGACGAGCAACAGGCTGCCTCTAAAACATGGATATTAAAGAAAAGATCTGGTGGGATAGAGCTCAAAGGCTGGAGAATGATAGAGATAAAGCTCACAGGGACTGGATGGAAGGGTTTGGTTATTTATCTAAGAGTGTTCTAGCCTGAAAACACAAAAAAAAACACACACAAAAACACAAAAATTCCTGCAATCATCTTCACTCGAGTTTTTGTTTTCTTAAGCTGACGATGTGAAAAGACACAGAGAAATCTCCAACCCATTAAGAGAAAAAATTAAAGAAAGCAAAAGCAGGGAGTTTTCAGAGAGACAAAAAACAGCGCACTCTTTATACTCAGATAACAGGTCAGCAGGGTCAATCCAAAAAAATTCTACACATTAAAAGTAGGTAAGGCGATTAGCATTTTCCAGAACGAGGTAGAACCCACTTTCTTGGCGAGTTCCATTCAGATGGTGGCGTACAGCTGTATAACTGTGTCACTGTGCCCTGTGTGTTGTGTACATGCTGGCATAATAGGACAGGTGTAAGATTCCATTACAAGAAGTGTCGCAGACATCAGGAGCCTGTGGGAGTGTTTAGAAACTGTGAAACAGATTTTGACATTCAGTGTGGTAAGGTGGGGAAACGGCGTCCTGTGAATGCTTCGAAGAAATTCTTCAGGGGAGAATTTGTTCCTTTTTTGTCTTTTTTTTCCGTCAAAACAAGCGACTCTGTAGTCTTTTCTTGCTATTGCTATCGAACCCACAGACTGAAGCGTGCAACTCCCAAATGAAACACCTGCGTGTGTGTGTGTGTGTGTGTGTGTGTGTGTGTGTGTGTGTGTGTGTCCGTTTCTGCGTAAAAACCGTAGAGTGGGGCGAGGCAAAACCTCCAGACTCTCTGCTTTGCCAGCTGTCATTAAAGAGATGCCAAAATTTTGTCAGATCAAGCGGATTTGTTTTGGCGAAGCCTGTAAGGATTCTTTGATAAATGATCCTAATCAGAGAGAGGCAAGAGTCCAGGATTGTAATTTACAAGTGTTATTACTCACTCTGGAACAATGCTGCTCAAACTCGATATTGTATGATCACTGGTAAATTAGGCATGTGATGATATCACAGTTAAAAAACAATCTACAATGGTTATACGTTCTGCTGGTTATTTCTAATGTATGATCAGTATCAATAAATATTCTCATCTGTTTTTCTCATCTTCTTTATTACTTTACCCAGACGATGCATCTGAATGAGGTTAGGCGTCGGGATTAGCTTTGGGGGTTATGGTTTAGGGTAAAGGGGTTGGGGTAAGGGATAGAGGTCCCCATTAGGGGCAAGGGTAAGGGTATGGGGTTTAGTGTAACTCTCTCACCCTACTTCTAACCTCTAAACACTTAAACCTCTCCACAACCCTAACCATCACCCCCAAAGCTAATCTCTATCCCTTATCCCAAACCCAAACCCCTTAGCCTTACTAAGCTAGGCCATAGTTATAATTTCAGCCTGGTTATGCCAGCTAATTTGGGCTCATATGCCAGAAGATCTACAGACAAAACGCAAATAAATGCTGCAAATAGATTTGCAAGACACCGTCCACCGTGACTTCAGATTAGTGCTCATTTACATGAATTCACTTGTGCACACACAGGCCTGAATTTGCCTACAAGTTCATTTGTTTTTTTGCTTAGCTTGCTTTTCCATGGCCCGGTCATGGGGGCTCCGGCACCTGACCCCAGAGAACACGGGGGGCCTTCACACCGTGTGCACTACATTTTTAATCTAAGCTCTCTGAAAACTCCCTGCTTTTGCTTTCTTTAATTTCCCTTCTCTTAATGGGTCGGAGATTTTGCCGTGTCTTTTTCACATCGCCAACTCAAAAAATCAAAAACCCTAGCAAAGATTATGGTACGAGTGCAGGAAGCTTTTTATAGTTAATATTTTCAGATTAGAATACTTAGATAAATAATCAAACGCTTCCATCCAGCCCCTGTGAGCTTTATCTCCATCATTCTCCAGCCTTTCAGCTCCATCCCACCAGATCTTTTCTTTAATATCCATTTCTAGAGGCAGCTGTTGCTCGTCCTATAAGCTCTTGATGAGCTGTTCTGCCTGACGACCGAACTCTGATTGGTCAGCTTGATTTTAACATGTCCCAATTTAAAAATTAAACATTTTTACGTGAAGGACGGCTTTAATATATGTGTTTTTTCATCCATAAAAGTCAAACTTGATGTGAAAAGGGCTTAACAATGTTAAATTATTTCTTACCAATATTCTCTGATAAAAAAGTACAACAAACTTACTAAAACTGCAAAAAATTATTTCACCTTTTTTCGTGTAATGACCTATCGATGCAGACCTTTATAAATTGGCAGCTTGGTCTTTAACAGAAATATGAGATCTGGTAAAGAAAGTACATTTCATTGATCAGATCCTGATTACAACACATCACGTTTTCAGTCGCTCTCGTGTTGCCTGAGCGTGCATGCTCTCTTTAAATCGCTGCTGAGACTTAAACATGAAATCTAGTAAGTGTTCTCTGTAGTGATTTATAGCAGACATTTTATTACTTTTATTTGCCTGATCCTTTAGTCAATCTCATAAAAATGTGACTAGATGACTAGACTACATGAAAGTCAGCTGGTTTGTTCTTCCATAGTATTCTGTATCTTTATTTGTACCTTTATATGTACAGTCCCTGACAGAAGTTCTGTCGCTTATCCATGTTGTGGAAACAAAAGCTTATAACCTGACTTTAAATTCATCCATTGGTTTTAGAAATGACTCATATGAAAGCTGAAACCCTCCCAAATGAGATTTAGTTTACGAAAATAAAGTTGCTTCACTGCAGAAATATTGATCATTTAATGAACACAGAAAGGTCAGATTTTGGCAAGACAAAAGTTTTGTCGCCCACAGAAAGTAATGTGAAAATAAAACAAATAATTTACTTCAAATACACAGATATGTTTCATAACATTGGTGAATGAAGTTGTGGTGCTATTAGAGCCATATTTAATATTTTGTGTGACTTCCATGAGCCCGAAGGACTGCATCCATGCGGTTCGACAATGATTGATACAATTTATTGATGAAGTCATCAGGCATCAGGAATAGCAAAGAATGCAGTCTTACATGCCTCCCAGAGTTCATCAAGATTCTTTGGTTTTGTCTTCCAAGCTTCCTCTTTCATCCTACCCCAAACATGCTCAATGATGTTCATGTCTGGTGACTGGGCTGGCCAGTCCTGGAGCACCTTGATCTTCTTCGCCTTGAGGAACTTTGATGTAGAGATGGATGTATGAGATGGAGCACCATCCTGCTGCAAAATTTGACCCCCTTTATGATTGGAAATGTAAGAGGTAGCTAATACTTCTTGATATTTTAGGCTATTGACATTACCTTCCATCGTGCAAATGTAACCCCAGACCATGATCTTTCCACCACCAAACTTAACTGTTTTCTGGGTGAATCTTGGATCCATACGGGCTCCAGTAATTCAACTGAAGATACATCTGAGAAATTCACCTTCTGCCACTTTTCCAGCGTCCATCCGTTTAGCAGGCTGTGGGCCTTGGCAAATGCCACACGGCTTTTTAATTGCCTTTTGTTTAGTGCTGGCTTCTGGGCACTGATTCGACCATGGAGGCCATTTCGAGACAGAATCCTACAAACTGTTCTAGTTGACACAGGGACTTGAGGTGACCAGACCTGGTGGAGCTCTGCTGCAGTGGAAGAGGGGCTGGCTTTGGATTTTCTAAGCAACAAACGTTCCTCCCGAGCAGTTGTCTTGCGGGGTCTGCCGGACCTGGGCTTGTCAAAAACATCTCCAGTCTCTTCAAATCTTTTTTAATTCTTTGTACTTGACGCTGAGACACATTAAAGGTGCCAGCCACCTCTGCAGTGGATCTGGTCTTCAGCCTCTTGATAATCAAGGCTTTGGTCGCAGGGTGGATGTTTGGCATGTTGTCAGAGGTCAGGTTGCAGTTCAAGTGAAGGTCTGGGGTGCTGGGGTTCTTTTTATACACACCCACTAATTAACCGATCAATTAGTGAGCACAGGTGAGGCTGTAAACTAGGATTGGGTGTGTTATATGACAAGGTGACAAAACTTTTGTTTTGCCAAAATCTGACCTTCCTGTGTTCATTAAATGATCAATATTTCTGAAGTGAAGCAAATTTATTTTCGGGAATTAAATCTCATTTGGGAGGGTTTCAGCTTTCATATGAGTCATTTCTAAAACCAATGGATGAATTTAAAGTCAGGTTATAAGCTTTTGTTTCCACAACATGGATAAGAGACAGAACTTCTGTCAGGGACTGTACACATATGTGTTTTGTTCATGTTTTATCCCACTGCAATACAGCTGAAATGTCTGAGGGAGGAACACATGAACACTAAAGAATTGTATTAATTGCATTCATTTTGTTAATGGTAGCGCGACTGATGCCTTTGCTATTTAATAAATGCCTTTGCTTTAGTGGTCTAATATGTACTTTTGGGAGGCTATATGGTTATAAGGGACTAGCCAAAACATATAGCTAAGACCCATCATTACCATGTCTGCAGCGTGGCTGACTTTCTTTTGGACATTTCTGCATGTCCATTAGTCCCTGCGAAAAACCGAAAGAAACTGATTCTGAATGAAAACGTTAGCTGCCCAATTTTTTTGATTGTTAGGAATGCTGGGGCATTGTGGGAAATGTAGTGCCTGTAATGTATTTGCATGGTACGTCTTGTAGTTCTCAATCCAGGAAAAAATTGACTTTTTACCGCTGTGGTTTTAGTGGGGCACAGAAATATTTTACATCACAGTGAGTATCGCTTTATCGTTGAGCCACAGTGAATCTGATTTCTTTCTCATACTAGCATGATTTGCTGTGGCCAGTCAGTTTGATTGTAGGCTCCGTCGGTCATCCTGCTCTCTAAGTATCGACATCGGCCATTAAAAACCCCTATCGTTCGACCACTAGTATCTAATGTATGTCCGCTAATGAGAACAAACGCCTACCTAAATAACGTGATGTGGTCAAAATGCCACTTCACCCCCAGCTTTCGACACATTAAGTAAGAAAATGCAGCTGATCCAGGCAGCATACAATACGGAAGTGCTTCAGCCGCTGAGGAGAACAAACCTCCATCTATCCAGTCTGACACAGCTCCAACAGGGGCACCATTTAATAGCCGGTTGTTGATCCTCTTTTGAAGAAAAATAAACACCGGGGGAAAGAACCGGCCTGCTGCTGTCATGACACAAACAGCTGCGATATTAAATCCACTTTCTGTGTTCCACAAACGAGTAGGAACAAACGTAGCTCAGGTTTTTGGAATCGGTCTTTGAAATCTCTGAAACGCTTATCCACCCTTGGCATGTTGAGACACACTGGTGGCTTGCGGTGCTCTAACCGACAAATGAAGCTGGCACTTGGAGTAGCTGTAAAACCAATCATTTTCTGATTTCCTCTCCTGTTTGAATGTGTTGTAAGCCACAAGGCTCAACTAGATCATAAGCAATACTTATGACATCAGGACGGCTCAAACAATGGTCTCTACCCACTTCTTAGGAGCGCATCGCCAAATCATTCTCCAATCATGTGGAAAGGCCTTCTGCCTAAACATGCAGAATCTCGAACGAGAGTGAAACCAGAGTGTAATGAGAGTGTAACGTTTGTTCTAATTATATTTTTTTATACCCACTTATTCTCAGTAGTAGAAGTTAGGTCATAATATTCTGAACCATATTAGCCCTTACTCTATTACATAATTATTACAATAGAGGCAAGTTTATTTGTACTTGTAGCCCACATTTAATGGTCAAAATGAATGCTTGTATGGCCCCTTAACAACATTATTCCTCGATATCGATTAAAGACATAAAATATATTGAGTTCTTATAAACATTTGATTAGATCATTCTCAAAAATGTAATTTAAATAGTAAAGAAAATATACCATAATACCACAGTTTTTGAACTAATACTACAGACTTATTTGATTAGATAAATTTGTTTCTTTCTTACATTTATCATCTAAGCCACCCAAGCAGGTCGGGTCCCTTTTTGAGTATCGTTCCTCCTCATAATGTTTAGGGATTTTCCTTGCCACTGTCGCCCTAGGCTTGCTCAGTTTGGGATCGGCCCTAGATATTAGAAGATCATCTAAAATGGCGAAAGTTGCTTTGAGACAATGCTCCACTGTAAAAAGCACTATAGAAATACATTTACATTTACAGCATTTAGCAGACGCCCTTATCCAGAGCAACTTACAATTGATACAATCTTACAATCCAAGCAATTGTGGGTTAAGGGCCTTGCTCAAGGACCCAACAGTGGCAGCTTGGCAGAGGTGGGATTTGAAACCTGGACCTTCTGGGCCAGAGTCCAGTACCTTACCCACTAGGCTACCCCAATAAATCTGACTCGACTTAAGCAAAATAAGTTAACATAAATGATATTGTACATGGTACTTGGTTGCCACAGTGGCAGTTCAGGAACCTAAACTCTTATCTGGAACTTTTAAAGAACGACAATCAATAAACTGTGTTGCACACTGTAAAGTAAACAATATGCGATTGTGTTAATGAGCAGGACTGCAATTCCAACGTTAATGAAAAGCTTTAAGATAGATGTTGGGCAGTGCCGAACAAATGCGCGCGCACACACACACACACACACACACACACACACTCACACAAATAAGCATTGTTATTAATTATGGTCTATAGCGCGCTGGATTGACGGAGCCGTGCGATGAAAACATACACAGCCGCACAAGCCCCGCCCACTCCTCCACGCTATCCAGTTGACAGTCAGACGAGGCTCCGCCCCGGATTGCCCTATATGGTTGTGTTGCCTATACGCGGCGCACAATCGATCCGAGCGTAACCTTCCTTATTCCCCGTTTATATGGCACAGTAACTTCCGCTCTTGCCGTTAAAGCGGAGTGGAGATCATGGCGGAGCGCGTGCAGCAGCCCCCAGCTAAGCGGCTCTGCTGCCGACCCGGTTACAGCGCAGCGTGTCGACAGGGGCCGCGGGCCGGCGGATCGGTGTGCGGCGCTTCAGCTTCGGGCCAAGGAGGATCGAGCAAGACCCACAGCCCGGAGTCGCTCTTGGACATTGCGGCGCGCAAAGTGGCCGAGAAATGGCCCTTCCAGCGGGTAGAGGAGCGCTTCGAGCGGATCCCCGAGCCCGTTCAGAGACGGATCGTGTACTGGTCGTTCCCGAGGAGCGAACGGGAAATCTGCATGTACTCTTCGTTCAACACCGGCGGCGAGGAGAACGCGACGTCCGCCGAGGGAGGCGACGAGACCCGGCTACCGTTCCGCCGCGGAGTCGCGCTGCTCGAGAGCGGCTGCGTCGACAACGTACTGCAAGTCGGTGAGTGGACCGGGAAAATGTTTTCTAGTCACCCAAAACCGTGCCTGCGTTCACATAATAAGGGGTTTTAATCCCACCTGGATTGTTTTCTACCAGACGCGCGGTGGACGGAGCAAATCGATCGAGTTAAAGACGAACAAAGACAAAGAGCACGACGGGTTTAAATCTCCCCATAGGGCTTTGCGATACATCCTGATAGAGGACTGTTCATCTCGCTATATGGGACCGAATAAAACCAGTATCCGCATTTTATTGACAGATATCTCGCCCGGCTTGTTTTTAAAGCTCTTTTTGTTGTCGGTTGTCGCCTGCATATTTTTGCTCCTACTCGAAAAGAAAACACCACGGAAGTGGAGCTGCCTACCATTATATAGCTGCCCTAGCCTATAGAATTCGGTCTTTAGACGCTTCTCTGGACGCTTTTTGTTCACTTTTTCGACGCCAACCTTGTCAGTGTGCTGTGTAAGAAGATTTAATTCGAGATAAAGAAGGAGAAAGACGACGCTCGCTGGGTTTGTCAGCTCTGTTTATTTTTCGAAGTGAAAGGCATGGGGGAGGATGAGCGAGTCCGCTTCGGCTCACTACTGTCAGCGAAACGTCAAGCCATAAAGCCTGGGTTTTGCTCCTCGTTTCTTTTTCGGACTGTTTTAACACGTTTAGCCCCGTTTCTGTCTCGAAACGAACCTTTTTTGGTGTTTTTTCTGGTCTCGAGGCAGTGCGCATATCAAATAGCCGTCAGGCATCTCCCCCCTCGCTCCCATTCAAACTGGCACTTTGTTCCCATTTTCATGTTCATTTGTGTCTTTTCAGCTTTATGTCACCCTGCGAAAGGAAAGGCAAACAAAAGCGCCTTTTTATTTCTTTTCACTGCTTGTTAAATAGATTTGGAAAAAAAGAGGGGGCTGGGAGGAATGGCGATTTAAAGCTGCAGCGCCTCAATTTTTTTAAATGGACTTCGCGAACCTAAAGCCGCATACTAAACAGTACGGCGAAAATAGTACGCATTTCGTAAGGCAGGGTACTATCTGGTTCTGTAGTGCGCTCGAAAACCACAAGAGCTCTTGTATTGCTCCACGATGAGCCCTGAAGGGCTGAAAAATAGCACTGCAGAAAATGTGCTGGCTTCCTGCTCTGACAGCTCAGTCAGCTCTGTGATGCCACGACCATCCACGTTCTGGAAACGTTCTGGCTTTGACCTCATTCCCCTGTACAGTCAATTTGAACTGTAATACAATCTGCAGACATCATTTTCTGCATTACCGTCCCCCCTCCTTTTTTTCTTTTTTTTTTTGCTCCTCTGGATGGCTGAGCGGCGCCTCATCTGGGCTTTGTGCCCTTATTCCCAGAGCCAAGATGGGTGTCTGCTCAGAGGAACGCACAAAGGTCCAAGCCCATGTGTGTGTTTAGCTGTTGCCTCCTCCCTCGACCCTCACGGACGGGGCTTCTTCAGATCAAGGGCCTCTGTCCTGCTTTTCATTACTCTGCAGAGTCTTTCCTTTTGTGTGTGTGTGTGTGTGTGCATGCTAGTCGGTGTGCATTGTAGTTATGGGAAATGACAACAGTGTGCGGGGAGGGTTTTCTTGGCTCGTTCTGGAATGCGCTGCGAAACCGAAGCCAAGAGGTGATAAATAAAAGGTTGCAATCGGTTGCCGTCTCAGAAAAATAGGACGAGGTTTGTTTGGGGGGGGCAGGAAAGCAGCGTAGGACGTGCAAATCGTACGATTCTATACTCGTTCGGGGATCGGTGCGCCATAGAGGCTTGTGTTTACATCCTCCAGGCCTGATGAGAGGAACGATAAAGCTCTCAGAACACAGACTTGTGTTTGTCCCTACAGCAGCCTGGTCCCTGTCAAATTATGGGAACGAGGACTGAATGCTGTGCTTATGAGCTTCAGGCCACATTTTCTGCTATAACAGTAGTCATATTCAAAGCAGAGAGGGCGTCCGTGAGGTTTGAGGAACGTTTCTGGCCTGCGCGAGCGTATTGATCGCGCAGGCAGACAGCACCGCTCTAGCCTAAGGTCACAGAGTTCAAGTTCAGCCACCTTTTCCAGCTCCGTCCCACTCTGTGCTTCTTGTTTCCATCTTTCCGTCTCCTGCTTGTGACGTAGTCAGTATGCAGGCTTGTTGAAAGGGCTTTAGTGATTCATACAATGGCAGCATGTCTTTGGGTCTCAGGAACGTGCAAGAGATTGTGAAGCCAAATTGAGTCACTCTGAAAGCCCGGTTTTATGTTTAGATATGTTCTAAAACACGCAAGCACCGGCCTGTGAATCTTCAGATAATATAGCCGACACTTTAGTCAAGGTGTCATAACGGCAGACAAAAGTATCCAAGCATGCTTGAGCCGTTTATTTGTTGTTTGCGTGCCATTGTGTGAATGAGCACATGGGTGTGTAGCGGGGATAAGCCACGCGTTACGTCAGCGCTGACATCACATGTGCATATGCAATAGTCAAATTAGGAGCACTGCTCCTCTGTACAATTGTACGATGCAGATATAAATAGAAAGCAGCATTTCCATTTTAGATTATTGTCTGATATCTAATCCCAACCTGAGCAAGCCTAGGGCGACCGTGGTGAGGAAAATCACTAAAGGTTATGAGGAAGAAACCTTGGTAGCACCAAGGCTCAAAAAGGAACCCATCCTCCTTGGGTGGCATAAGTATTTGGACAGGACCTGCATTCTCTTCCATGAGATATGGAAAAACTTTCAGTAGTACATTGCTTTAGTCATGACTTGTTTACTGCATCACAGCGTTTTGTTCTCTGACACGAGGTGTGATTTCTAGAACGATACTTTTTCAATGCAAAGTATATATATTTTTAGATACTTAGGTACTAGTGTGTTTACGTAACGCAATCCGCTGTCACACAGTAATGAGCAAAGCGTAAAATCAAGGGTCCAAATGTAGTATGGTTTAATGGTATATAGAATGTAGGGAATAATAAGTAGGGGACTATTTTGGGTGCAGCCCTTAACTACGGGTCGGTTACTGGCGTAAGAAACTTGTTAAACTATTCATTTTTGGTGACATTACACATCTTGGACTGGAGCTGTCTTTTTCTCTGCCTACGTTATGGATCATATGGAGTGACAGGTGCTATAAAAGGAATCCTGCCTTTTTTGTCTTTTGTTATCGGCGTGTTTGAGGCGATACGCCACATGCTCATGTTTTTGCCTGTTTGGGTTTACTAAGACGAATTCAGTCAACGTGAACCCGGTGCCGATGTACTTTTCGGCAGTAGACCCGTGTAATTTCTCCGCTCTAACCGATTCAGTTGCGTGCCTTATAATTATGAGCTTATGATAAATTGCTCGGGATCAGCGCTGTGATAATGAAATCAAAACCTCGCTCTCGCCTGTCTTCCTCGGTTCTCTCGTCGTGCAAAGCAGATCTGTCCGGTCGGTCGGAGACGAGCGGCGCTGGTTTGTATCTGCTGTCATGCTGTACGTACGGTGGCATTTTTGACACAGAAGCGAATAATTAACGACGTTTAACTGAAGTATTGCGTGAGGACGGCGCTTGCGAGGCATTTAGAAAAGCTCTTTGGAAGGAAGTACCACCGAGGGAGGATTTGTCCTCGCTGAAACTTTAACGTGGTGGGGTTGGATGGTACGTGGACATGAGATCTGTTCCTTTCAGCGTTTAAGCAGGGAGGTTTCAGTTTGATGCTAAACTGACATTTTGTACCATTTCTATATCAGGAATTTTTTCAAGCGACTTTAATTTTGGCAGTAACATGAGGGCTCAGGCTCTGTTCCTGAATTTGCCCTCGACTAATAAAAGAATGAATGAACCAGCGTTCTGCAAAAGGGAAGTCTCCATCATGAGCTGTGTTCTTTCTGCTTTAATGCAAACTGGCCTTTTCTCCTTGACTGCTTTTTGGACACCAGCGCCGGTTGGCTCTGTCCGTATTTGGCGGAAATGCCTAATGGCACGCAAGAGCAACTCGTGTTTGCCCTTTTCTCTCTGAAGCAGTAATATTCCACAGTATGATAATTTCCACCAGCACTTTTAGACACGAGTGCCGTGACCTCATATGTCGAGAGGCTGGTGCAATTTTCCTTTGGAGTGTCTCCTTTCCGTACGAGGCGATCAGGCGCGACGTCCTCCGTTAATAGGCGCTCGCTTCTGTTTATCTCCTGATGTCGTTCGCCTTATACGAGCCAGGGTTGTGTTTCAGGGTGCTGCATTAGTGGAACTGAAATGGAAGATGCGCAGATTAGACCAGAATTCAATCTGGCTTCCGGTATCCAACTGCAGAAGGGGGGCCCCTGAAGAGCTGAGGGAGTGGCGTTCCTGCTTTGTCTCGTCATGTTTTGACTTTGTATGAGTTTTAAGAAAATTACAGAATCGTGAATTAAGAGCGGCGGTTTTGGAACGAATATTTTTAGTGCCACTGTGACCAAAGTTGTCGCAGAGCCACCCTGAGGACTACGTTAGTTCCAGGGCCTTTTTTGGTTTGCATTCACACTGTCTGCCTCTTAATCACATTGTCCCTCCTCAGTAAACTCAATCAGGCTGGTAAACTTCACTTCTCGGTTTTGTTTTCCATTTGTAGCACAAAAATCTGTTAATGATATGGCTACTGGTGTGCAGGTATACAGCTACTCCCCGTTCCGTAGTAATATTTAATTAGACATGGACTCACCCGAGTTTACAGTACAAGGCATGTTTTTCTGATCGAAGTGTAAGGATTGAAAAAGGTATGGGAAAGTCAAACATCAACCCCAAGATCAAAAGGTCTCCTCTTTTTTTTTTAATCCTCCGCCTTACTGTGGAGAGTTTACTCAGCGTTTAACTTACAGGCCCTCATATGATTTGATTTAAGGGATCTTTGCCCCCTTCTGTTCCTGCGTACTCTGTAAACAGAAGTTGGCTGCTTTGTTCTCGGACTTAAAGGTGCATATGGAATCCTGACCATAACGCTGATAGCACTTTGTCTTCTTTGGAAATGTCTTGACCTCCCGGGTATTGTAATTAATAGCTTGTGCTATTAATTTTATATATTATGGTTGATAAGGAGTCAAGTGGAATGCCGAGGCCTAGACACGCTTACACATTTTATGAAACTGGAAATCAGTTGGCTACCTTTGGAAGGAAAGGTGTAATAAAGCAGCGAAAATGGCTCATCGGAAAATCCCAGTAGATCAGCAGGTTCTGAAATGCTCCCCAATAAGCAGTGCACGTCCAAAGTCACTTAAATCACCTTTCTTCGGTTTGAACGTCAGCAGGTCGTCTTGATCATGAGTTGCCGCCATGTGATTTGCTGACTGGATATGATTTGTAGTCCACTATGATGTGTAGGCGACATTATGGCAACCTGTAAAGAGTGCACTATGTTCGGAGTAGAGTCATTTTAGATTCGAGCCTTCTGTATCGTTAGGTTATGTGGAGGTATCGGGGATTCTTCTGCCTCCTCTAAGATTTGAAGTGCAAACGGAAAGCCACCATCTTTCCATCCCGTAATCCCATTTCGTTAGAGATACCTAGGCAGCGGATAACCGAATCCACTTTGAGAGGCATGTTCGATTCGGTAAGCGAGTGGCTGCTGTTTGTAGGAAACGAGTTGAAATATTTCCTCGCTGAGCGATGCTGCTGGAAATCTCGCCGTCCTCTGCTTAGGTATTTTCCAGGTCATAGTCTGCTTCCACTCAGGAGACAGATTTGTATTTTCTGGCTCTGGCGGTTGTACTCCCTCTCTTTGAATGTTGGGTCTCTTCGTCCCTTACATTTATTTGCTCCTGGCAGAAACGGGGGGGATGCCCAAACATTAGCATCACTTTTTTTGTTTCATCAGGAGATCTTTTATGAGGAAAGGCCTGTAATTGCTTTAAGGGCAGCAGCTGTATGGGTTTTTGGTTTAGTTAATATTTAGTTAATCTCTAGACTCCGGACCTGTGGGATTGTTTTCCACCAGCTCTCCATCCATCTTTGCCTGATCGGTATTCAGCCTTGTCCCTTTATGCCATTAACCTTCATCGAGGGTAAGAGGAGGGGTAGGAGGGAGCCAGTGGGAATGTGGGGGCAGGAAAAAAGCAGGCTTACCTTTTGCTGCATTTTTCCTTCGCACAGTTTAGCCATGGTTCTGGCCTTCCCGAGCAGCGAGCATCAGGCTTCACTGCAGGTCCATACGTGACCCTGCTATCCTGCGCCCAAAGCAGTGTAGGGAATTACCTTAAAGGCCATATTGTCGGCCTTGTCCCTAATCCAGACTACATCTCGCTGCTGGCAAGAGTCGGCGCTTTTCAGACGGACGCCCCGACGGGTGATGACGCACTACGCCAGCTCGTCCTACACAGGACTGGGCCCTAAACCAGTGGAACATGGGAGCTTTGTCCTGCTCCTGCCTAGTCCTTCTGTCAAGAGCGAGAAGATTTAAGCGGGACAACGGCCAGGTTATTTATTCCGCTCTCTTCTCGCGGCCTCGGTTTGGTACTCCGAAGACCCGATCCGTCTTCATTATCCGGGCCGCGGCGGAGACCTGGAAACGGCGCGGTGATGAATGAGACCTTTAAGTTCGCATTAACGCTTAAGTATTGCTCGTAAGGAGTTTTAGATTAGGCCTTTTGTTTGATTGGTGTGCTGCAGCACCTCTCTGATGATTCCTTTGAAGAAAGGGGAAAAAAGGACGGTGGAAATCCTGAACTGTTTGCATTATCGCCGTTCAGTACGCCATTGTAGATGATTTGCACATGGCTGGAGTTCTTCAAAGGCCATTCTCAGAGGCCCGCACATTGCTGGGCACACAGCCTGCGCCAGGCACTGACTCGCTGTAAAGGCCTTTAATGGGGAGGGGGGGTAATCAACAGGCCCTGAAAAGTCCCCATGTGCACTGCAGCGTCAAAACGTCCAGCTCCCGGATGAGATAAAAGCAGGAGCTGGCTGATTGTGTGCATGTTTGATGGTGCTTGTTGGTTGCTGAAGGCAACACCGGGGGTTGTTTCCCTTTTTCTTTTGTTTTACTTCTCTCTGTCTTTTCGAGTGTGGTTAACCCAGCTGTGCTCCTTCTGACGACTCCTAACGATCGCATTTCAAAAGCGAAGCCACCACTTTTAGCTCTAGCTCCCCCTTGAGGGCCCCACACTCTGTCTAGTGTTTTCCCCATTCTTCAGGATCGCTCGAACAAGACACGATGGAATGCGACTGGGGTGAAAGACCTTTTCTGTTTCGGATTTACAAACACCCACTCTCTTCTGCTCAAAATGATGCGTTTTCTAAATAGGGGTGACATGTCGTGAGCAATAGTTTGGTTTGCTCCACTTTTAAAATCGCAAATGGGTCATTCTGACCTGAACGGTTCACAGGGGTTAAAGTAAACGAAACTGCCGCGTGCTCGCACAGGCCCGCGCTCTCGTTGCCAGCCCTCATGCTGCATTGTTCTGCCCGCCTCCAGCCACAGTCTCGCCCTTCGAAACCACCCGGATAAAAGACATGAATCACAAGAACCAGAAGAGCCTGAAGAGAAACAGGTTCAGAGACAGGTTCGCGAGGCACGGCACGGTGGTTTTAAAGGTAACGATGACTGCCTGGGACCTGCCTCGTGTGTTCTGGCAACGCGGCAGTGGAGTTACGTTGAGCTCAGCCGCCGGTGCAGATGGATACGAGGCTGCTCTTCCCCCAAACGTGCTCTTCTGCGGACACGGATCAGCCTTACGAGTGGCTTCATATGATTTTAGTTGATAGAGGATGGGAAAAAGGGAAAGTTGACCAAATGTGTGTTTATCACTCGGAACCAAATGTTATTATTCAGGGTCCCAACCACGTTCGCTCGTAGCTGTCCTCAAGGGCTTTGGGAACAGCGTTGTTTATGTTGAACCAAGAAAAAGTTTACTGTTTGGTCAACCTGCTATAAATCTGAAACCACACAGCGTTCGGTAATACGCTTTTGCACACGAGATCGTCGAGGGGTGGCGTATCTAGTCAGTTCAGATGTTTGTTTTGACTGAAGGAAGCAGCGACAGGCCTCAGTTTTATTATTTCCTTGGAAGGGGAGAGCAGCGCCAGTGCAGATTCGCAGCCAATCAAGATTTATGGAAGCATAAGCAAGATTAATGAATGACATATTCAGCCCCGTGAGAATGAGCAGCGGGATTGAGAATGCCATGGCTCGTGCAGGGGATGGCACTAAGCTATGATAGCTATCACAGCATTCGTAGTAGTATCTAGCAGGAACGTAAGAGCACACAGACTTTGCATCGCGGCATGGCAAATCTACACGGAATTTAGTCGCAACTTGAGCTGTGTTATGATCGTGAAAATATGAGCAGCGGTTAATAGGTCGTGAGGTGAAGGCATGTTCCGTTACGCCGTTGACAGTAAACCAAGTGACAAGCGTGAGTCACTCTGAAATCAGTTACGTGGGCTGGCCTTTGTCGCCAAATTAGTCATATAGAAGCGTGCGTTTGTGCTTGCACGGTCCTGCTGCGGAACTGCTAACGGCTTCCTACAGGAATCAGCTGCTGAGTCAGCTGCTCAGAGGCAGTTTCGAGCCTCTTGCAACATCTCTCGGACTCGTTTCTCTGGATCAGAAAACAACAACAAATACGTTTTCCGCGACAACCCAACGAGCATCGCTCTCGTCCTTGTCGGTCATGTCTTTCGACGCGGGCAGAAAATCGGTCTGCGGCCGTGTGCAGAACTTTTAAAAAGCCTGTGCCAGGCGTGAGTTTACATGCGCTGCCGCACAGAGCCAGCTGCCTGGTGGTTTAGGTGGCATTTACATTGCTGTGGTATCAACACCTCCTTGTTTATCACAAGGCCGGTGTATTACAAGATGCCGGATTGTGGCACCGTGTGATTGTGGCTGCGATTTTGGCCAAATCATAGCTGGGGGGGATAAAATTATGTAGTCGCTACGTCCACTTTGAGTACACGCTGCGCTTTTGATTAGTAGTTGTCAATGAGGTCAAATTACAAGCCTACACTTCGGAATGTGACCCGAAGATAAATAGCTTTTCGAAGCGACTTCTCAACATCTCGCCTCGCCTGAGAACATTTCTCCTGTAATGTCCGCGTTAATACAGTGTGCACGCGTACTGACGATGACCAGTTGTGCCCCCCGTGTTCTGGCTGATGTCTGTGGCTCTGTATTCAAGACCACAGGACAAGAAAGAAGGGGGCAGGGTCCAGCACAGTGGGGATGAAGTCCCCAGATCTCTCAGCGCTATTGATGGATGCGTTTATACTCCCAAAAGACACCCGGGGCTGACTGTGCGACTTGGGGAACCTGTTTCGTGTTAGCGTTCCGACTAATCCGTCTCTCAATATTTACCTGCGCTCTAAAGTACATGATATTGTAGACGGTGCTCAGGCCCTCGTGGCCATGCCTATGCACGTCTAAGCGCAGCTCCTCTTTTGTCTGCCACTGGCATTTGGGAGGCAGCCATGTGTGCCTCCGGCGCTGATCCCTCGCTGAGAATCAGGTCTGACGTGCACATGACTGGCTGGCTCTGTTTTTCTTGCCAAAGTCCTGCAGGGAGGAGGTGCTACCAGGGTGGGGCTTGGCATCGGTTCACACCCCCCTCGCCTCTTTGTGTCACGTTAGTAGGGGGCTGCTTTTTTTTGTTCGTCTCGAGTTTCACATCAGGACGGTATTTTTGATCGCAAGGCGAGCGGCGCTTTCTTGGCTCTGAAGCGACCAGCTTTAGATGGTGCCTGGCAGCCTGTGCCATTGTTCCATGTTTCAGTCGGCCCTCGCATGCCATTCTTGCCAGTGACTCCAGATGCGTGTTGGGCCCGGTCCCGCTATGCGAGTCGGCCGTTCCAGATGGTACGGAGCCACGAGCCTCTTCTCGCGGACAGAAATCGTCTTCGCTCCTCCCGGCTCTGAATTTGCTCAGCCTTCGGCCATTAACCTCTACAAGCGGCTGAGAAATGGCCTCCTTTGATTAGCCCAAGTGAGAGCATATGTGCACCACGGGCTTCTCGTCTGGAACAGAAGGGCGGGTGCAGTGCTTATTATTGCTCGCTTTCGTTTTTGCATCGCCTCCTTTCATGTAGCATATGCACCCAATCGCGGATGTAGCAGGAGTAATATTTCTTAAGCCGCGTATCGCTCGGTGGAAAAAAAAAGGGTCTCTTTCCTCTGGCAGGATCTGCAGCTGTGTTGCTGTTGCACTCTGCTCTGACACTCAGGGCTCTCTTTGAGCCGACTACCTCGAGGGGAATTTTCCCATTGATGCAGCACGACCTCCAGTTAGGGGGATCGCTCTCGCTTGTTGGTCTGGTTACGCGGTGCGCGCACCTGTTGGGAAGTCATAGGTCAGGGTTTTGCCAGGTTTGCTAACGTTCAGCGTTTGTTGGTACAGGTGGAGCAGGAGAGGACGTTCTCCAGACAGAGCCTCACTGTAAAGCTATACTCCTTTTCTCAACCACGCAAAGGCGTCTGTTGTCGTTTCGTTGCACGTTACGCGAGACGGAGTCGAAGCGAGGTGCAGGCTAGGACTTCCGCTGCAAAGTTCACGCTCCGGCGCTCTTCGGTTGTGTAATCTGGTCTTTTTTGTTTTTCACTTCCTTTATTGTGAGCGCATGAATACGTCGGACCAGATCCAAGAGCAGGCCGTGGGTAGCCAAGCCCTCCCCTTTTTTAAATTTTCCAACACTAACCCGGGCGGGCAGACGGATTAATATTCATACGTTCTTAGTTCTGCACGATAATCCCAGAGGGTGGGAATTGGGGAGGCGGTTTTCCTCTGATCTCGGATCAGCGGGGGGCTTTGCCTCTGTGCTCTTGTTGGAGAGTCGAAACCCTAACCCCATCGAGTATTACCAAGATCTGAGGTCTTGGGATCAACCTTCCAACCAATACGAAGCTTCTCATCTCGGATGCTCTTGTCTTGCCAGTGTAATGTGCATATCATCCATTTTCTCACATCTCCGGCCACCTTTTTATATGCTTTCTGCTTTCAGAGCACTACCAACCCCCCAACTCCTTGCATTTATTAACCCGTTAAGTGTTTGCCTTTGTAACTGTGCACCATGTGCAGCCTTTGAGCTATGCAAGACATCTTCAGTCCCCCACTCGAAGCCTTTTGTGCCTCAGGGTCCTTCAGGATGCATCGGTACTACTCGTGCTCGTTTCTTTAGCAACGTCTATAGTGATTCCAGCGCTATTTAGCTATTACGGGGCAGGTCAGTTACAGAAAAAAGAGCCAAATCTGACAAATAATTTGAGATATGCTTTTAGAGGCATGTCTTTGAGGCCAGTAGGATGCCTGCTCAAGTTATGATGAGGTGATTATTGAAGGACTGAAAGCCAAGATCCTCATGTTGATCATGTTGTGCTGTTAAGCTCTCCCTGATTCGCCCCTGCAGCTGGCCATGGGAACAGCTGACAAAACCCGAGCCTGCGAGGCTTATGGGAAGCCTTGCCCTGTCAGTCAGTGGGGACAATCAGAGGATTTGGCCACGGCTTCTGTTTTTGCAGAAACAGCTGGAAGCGTGCAGCGTCCACACACACACACAGAGGCTCTTATTCTTTCTGCACAACCGCTAATGCGCTGGGAGCAGTTAAGATCAGAAAGAGATGCCCGTTGAGAACGATGGGAACCTGGGCTCGCCCTTGCCTTTATCTCTAGAGTCGAAGACTTTTCATGTCGAGCCCTTTAAGCCCCTTTGAAAAAGAATTTACTAGTAATTTACCAAGAACGGGTTCGAGTGTGAGAGTAAGCCATAGAAGAAATCCAGGCTAGATTGATGCAAACTCACTGCGATGTGACCTCGTCTTTGGGGGAAATTACCAACTTAGCTGATACCTGTCTGTCTAAGAGGCCTGATTTGAAACAAAAGTCGACCAGGAAGACACACGTCTGCAGAGTGGAGGGATTAAGAAAAGAAAACCCTACTGTCCATTCATGTCAAAGAATCTTTTAATATAAATGCCGGTTATGTAACGCGATCGCTGACTTGTCGATCTCAGGAAAGGGATTGGTTTAAGTCGGCCACTGTACGTGGGTTTTGTTGTCATAACCAGACTTGGGTGGCTTGTGAATCTTTTACTATTACTATTGAACGAAAGCTACCAAGAACCAGCTGCTGGCAAAAGCAGCTCATGAAGGCCTGGGTTCGAATCCTGGGTGACCTTTAAGTGGATACAGTGCTGACCAGGCACACCAGGCCCCCCAACACAGGGACTACGCAGGATTTTTGCATTGCACCATGTCTCTGGTGCAAGTGCATTTGTTTTGATCAAGCGTCCATTTGCCTTCGTTTTCACTCATAGACATTTCGTCTTTGGATTGTGAAGGGAAACGATGGGGGAAAGGGGGGCCTTGCCAAGCTTCCTCGGTGCTTGCAGCATCTTTAAAAGATGGTGGCTACTGCGTCTCGTTTAATTTGTTTCTATTTCAAAAAGCCGTATGCCTGAGGTTGATCAATGGCTTTTGGCTGCATGTTATGTGGCAGCCTCGCTCAAAGTTGGCGCAACCAGAGGACCGGCTTTTCATTTTAGGGCGGCTTTTCATATTAATTCGGGTACTTTCATGCAAAACGTGACACATTTGGGTTATGGGTGGTTATTCTGTTCTGAGAATGTTGTTTGCTTGTTTGGAGCTCGTCTTTCATAAGCAATGAAAGGCGTTTTAATGTATCGAGCACTCCTCCGTTCCGTTCCTCTTCATCTTTTCAGCTGTCTGTCTTGCCTTGGTTCAAAACACTCAAGTAGTACTTGCAAAGTCTCTCTCTCTCTCTTTCTCTGAGCCTGTCCTTGATAGTCTAACAGAGGGGGGAAAAAGAGCCTTTTGAAACTCAAGGTTGAGTGTTTCTTTCTGCCTCTTTGGAGGCATTGTGGAGAGCCTTGGACAAAGCTTAGAGCCAGGATCCCTGTTTGTTGACATGTCTGTGTGTGTGGGTGCCCGGGTTTTGAATGGCTCTATCCAATCAGATCTGCTTTTAACTGTAAGATGACCGCGTGTACTCCTGATAAACCCCGCGGTACGTCAGCAGATCTGGGGGCCATGATAGTGCCGGCACCGTCGGCTCGTTCTCCTGATAACAGAATGGAATGGAGTCCTGGGCCAACTGCTGACTTGTTTCCCATCCCCCTGCATTACCAGGCCAGAGGCAGGGGGTTCACAAGGCGGGTTTGAGCCCTTTTTTTTCTCCACTATCAGCAAGAGATAGGCTAAATATGAATGCGCCAAGAGACGAGGCCTGGCTCGGTGCATATAGATCACTGTCTGGGTTTGGGTTTGAGCCTAGATTGGCTGATCTATGATTTCAGAACTTCTCGATCCCTCGCTGCTTTGTTGTAGCCCTCTCTTCAGGGGCGACTTCACCCCCATTCTGGTTTGTACAGGATCAGAATGCGTGTTGCCATGGTAGATGGAAGGTGGCTTGCCATTGCTCCCTTTTTGGTACTTTTGTGACTTTAAAGGCGAGGCCTGGACTGCGCCTGAACCTCGTCTCAAATCACCACGACTGTGAACTAGCCAGCTGTCCCTGCCAGATAAACGCAGAGCGTGTTTTTGCTCGTTTAGCTGTCGCTCTTGGAGGAGAAGCTTCCTAGGAGCTTAAACGGTCAGAAGACAAACAGAAGAAGGAAAAAAGCGCCTGCGATGCACAGTTAATTAGGAACGTTGTTGTGAGCGCGGCCCTTTTTTCATCAGGCTTGTTTATACAGAGAAGTGGGAGGTGTGACTGTATCGTAGGTTCCTCCGAGACCTCGGAACCGCTTTCTGTTTAAAGAGAATAAAGTGAGCTGTCATCGCAAAAGGTTAAAAAATCTGTCTCGCTCAGTCATTTAATGAAAGCCACCGAGCGAGTACCACCGGCAGAAATCCATTATTCAAAGAGCCATCCAAATGAAGGAGCTGTAAAGTCAGGTGTACGGGACGCCGCCGCCTCTCATTGCGCTTCCTCTGCGTAAAAGTGGAAAGATGGCTCGGTTTGAAATGGATATGTGAACTGTTTCTCTGTAGTTTAGAAATGGGTCCTGAAGCTGCAATGATTCTGCCTGAACTAATGTTATGGAAGCACTTTAAACATCCATTGAAACAGATCTGTTTAACGAGGAAACCAAGAATGTCTCCGTAGCAGATTTTCCGGAAGAACGAAGCCTTAAAGCAGATTGTGATTTGTGGTAGCCTAGCGGTTAAGACACAGGACTATGGACCAGAAGGTACTGGGTTCAAATCCCACCTCTGCCAAGATAACCCACAATTGCTTGAATTGTGAGATTGGTTCAATGGTTGAGTCTCTCTGGATAAGGACGTCTGCTAAATGACTAAATGTAAACGTAGGGAGTCGGGATTCACCAGGGAAAGCCCTGGTGGCAACAGTAATCGTTTTTGTTTTTCATTTTCAGTACATTATTCAATAATTGTACGAGATATTCTTATAAAATAAGCTGGATGTTAATGATTTTGCCCAATTGTAACTTGAAGCAAGTGTTTTAAGCCTGTTTAAGGTAAAGTGTGTGTCTGTCTGTCTGTCTGTCTGTGTATATATATTAAACTCCTCTGTTTAAAAATATTTTGCTGAACAAACTTTTTATTCCTGCTTCATCTGGAGGAATAAGCTAAAACAAGAAACTAAACCAAAAAATACAACTTACTTTAGCTTATTCCTCCAGATGAAGCAGGAATAAAAAGTTTGTTCAACAAAATATGGGGCTACAAAACTGGAATGTTTTCTGCAGTATCTGATTATTCCAGTGGTCGTGTATACGGCATACTCTGATCTAGAAATCAGATTAAGGAACATGAAGAAGAGAGCTGGATTTTACTCCAGTAATCGGATTACTCATAGCATCTCTCCCAGTTACCCGATTTCCTAACCCGCCACGGCTGCCAGGTCCGCCTATTCTAAAGACTTGATGTATTTGGCCTCTTTTTTTCCATTGACTGTGACAGGTTTTTTCTTGTGTGATCTGGCAACCCTCAAATTAAATGTGCCATGGAATTAAAGGCAGCAAAACATCTATCAAACACTTTAGAGACTCAAACCCATTATATACAACGAATATAAAATGAAGAATTTGATTATTGAATATTCAGTCATGAAGTTTGTCACACATTTTTTCTCCTAAACAAATGACACAGTCGCTTTTCTTTACATTGAAGGTGCAAATGCGAACAAAACGCAGCATTTGCACTGTGCAGCCCTGGCTAAGCACTGTCTGTAATGCTTATAACATCTTCATGATTCCTCTATAACAGCACGACTCTGGATTCACCCTAGCACAAGATCCTTACCTGGCTAAAACCAATCTTGGCCTGATCACATGCTGTGACTAAACTGATGGGGGCAGTTCTTTACTTTTCATGCGATTGCTCATGCCTTACTCGGCTTATCTGTGATTAGCAGCCAGATGCGCGTTTGATTTTGAAACGCTAGCTGATGTCATGTCCCGCTTGAGGTTGTCTGGCTGTTTTTGGTTGCGTTGCATGTTTTCTCTTCAAATCCCGAGCTCATACACGTGACCGCATTTGCCGGAATGGCCATTTAGTCAGCTAATTCTTTGGGGTTTCCGAGAAAGTCGAAAGTCTGAGTGGCCTGTCTGATGAAACGCACTCCATTGTTAACGAGGATCAGATGCTAAGAGTCCTGCATTTCAGGGCTACTTAACAGTGATCCTCAGATGCCGGTGGCATTACATGCAATTAAGGTTGGTCGAAATGCTTCAGCATGTCATATCAGATTCATGCTTTCCTGCTTGGCAATGAAGTCATATGCAAATGTTTTTCATCCCTGGTCGAACAGAAAGAAGAACCGAATTTGAATGAAGCGATATCACGTTAAGAGCAAAGCCCTTCTGCAAAGTTGGCTAAACAGAATAGGGCGCTTGTCGATATCTAAAGATTGAGCTAACGATCCAGAACGATTAATCGTGCCGCCATGTACTGAGGAGTAAAAATATCAAGCTGACCGATCTGCCGCTGACGTCATCCTTAATGTGTAAATCTCTCCGACTTTCCCCCCCGATATATTTGCAGTTTGGTGCCTTTCCACCTCCGGTGCCTTGGCAGCAAACCGTCTCATTAAGTTTCAGCCTCGGATTGTCACCTGACACACCACACCAACGAACGGCAAAAGCTTGCCAGCGGGCAAGTCCCCTGTTTCGCCCAAGCCCCCGTTACAGAAAGGACAGCCTAGAATCTGTGTTCTTTTTAAAGCGTCACTGCGTAGAGGAACTGGCAACCTATCATTCTTGGCAGGACTTAGAAAAAGCTATAATGGTCACAATTAGACTCGATGTGTCACCCGAGGTTTCTTTGTGTGCCGTGGAAGAGCTGAGTTGTAAAACCGCTCTGATTGTTCTGTGGATTGTTTCGCTCCGTCTGATGTTGCTCCATCTGTACGTTCACGCAGCGTCTTCTCGCTATATAAACACGAGGGAAGACGGTTAATTAGTCCCTCGAAAAGTGCAAGATCGGCACATGCCGCCTTTTGTCTCCTCATACTTTGCTGAGCTGCTGCTTAACGTAGGCTTCCACTGGCCTAGTTTGGTGGGGAATCCTCATTGACCTAATTTGTGGGGTGCCTCTCCCCCCCCCCTTCAATATCCTGCATTGTGCCTGTTGTCTACGGAGATTTACCCTCACAAGTGTTATTGGCTGGATGGTTGTGAGGGCTCGGAGTGTTTCTTTTGTGGTTCCTGGGTGCATGGAAAGAGAGCGTTCTTTACTTTGTCAGTTACTTTCTGTAGACTGTCCATGCCCTTTCTGAGTTCTGCCTGATCAATCAAAGGGCCGATTAGATTCTCCATTCTGCTCGTACCCTCCATAGAGTGTGCATCTAACTCTGAGAGCTGTGTAGGGAGGTGTGGGGGGGTGTTATTGTTCCTAGACTTGCAGTAAAGGCCATGCTAGGTCCCAGTAGCTCTAGAATCAGACTCTTCTCTGTGCTGGTACTGCAGCTGTCTCGGTGGTAAACCAACAGGCCTCACCCAACATGTGGCAGTAATGTAGATTAGTTACAAATACCACTGTCTGTCCAGCCAGATCTAGATTTGTTTTCATTAATATACAGTCTCTCGCCAACCTCATGTCTCGGCACCTGTGATGGCAGGAAGGATTCCCCTCCATGCACTTTACCACAAAAAGCTTAAAATGTGACAAATTCTACTTATAAGCGAGGTGGCGCGTTAATCTTTAAACTTGTAACGCCTGATGTTGTACAGCCCCTGTCTGTTATCAGAGATGTGCTATAAGGAGCAGCCTGGATGAAATAGGAACAGGACTGTAGTACAGAAGCCCCGCCCCCTCAGTAGAAGGGACCAATCAGCATATCAGGAAATGTCAGAGAGTGGGGCGCTGAGTCTCGGCCCCTTTGTAGTGGCAGGACGCGCATGCGCAGGAGCCAGAATAATGTTATTTGAACCAACAACACCAGTACGTTATATAATTTTCGTCAGACTGTACCAGATTCTAAATCTGCATTTTAAACGTTAATTTCTCGCTCAGTTTCAGATATATAAAAAGAGGAGCCTGGTCTCATACGCTGACGTATCTTATAATGACTTGTTGTTATTCATCACAGATGGACACAGAACCGATCGTCCCTCACGAACTACTTCTCAAATTTGCGTAAATGAAGAGACCATACACGTACGTACGTGTTTATGTACGTTATAAATGTGATCTTACGATCACGAGGGCTGCTCAGTAAAATGCTTTAGATCAGCATCAGGTATGAACGGTACTTTATCTGTGTTTTGTAAGCTTGTTAAGTCACTAAACTCGCATCGTCTCAAAGCTTTACAAGCTTTACAATTTTAGATTATCTTCCAAATTATAAGCCTAGGGTGACCGTGGCAAGGAAAAAATCCCAAGGTTATAAGGATGAAACCTAGTTAGGACCGAGACTCAAAAAGGAACTCGACCTTCTTAGGCAGCTTTGGTGTTACATGTAAGAATTAAACCAAGTTACTACTTCAGGAGATGATCACCTGTTGACTCCTGCTCAGATTGCCACTGTGCAATCCACACTCTAAAATACCAAACCCCTAATAGTGTTGTTGCTTCTTGGATATAATATGTAGGATGTAGAAAAGGGTTTAGCAAGGAGCCATGGGATTGTTTCTTCTTTTTTTTTCTTCATTTTTAATCTACTACACATTCAGTCAGACTGGTAGTTGAGAATGAGCCCTCTGCAGGTACTGGTGTTTTAGGTATGCGAGTGTGTGCCTGGCCAAATTTCCTAGCCTTGAGAATCATGTGCTGTTGACAGTCCAGCAATAAAAAGTATTTATGACCGTTGCTGAAGGACCGTCGTTGAAATGGCTGTTTTATTTTCGTTTCAAATTGAATAGTGACGTCCCTGGAGGAACCTGCCGTTTGCTTTTCGGGTTTGTCTCGATGGCGTTTGCGCGTTAAATCACATTTTTTTTTATTGAAAAAGAGTTCTTTATTTGCCATTACTAACTGTTAATTGGTTAACCATTGACTCCCCTGGTCTGGGCTGCAGTCTCATTCTCGCTGTTCTCTGGAAATGACAAAAGCTGTTCTGCTGTCAGGGAAATGGACCTGCCTAATGTAATTTACAGGCTGGATGATCGTTCCTCCTTCAGGGTGGCATTTGGATCTTATTTGCAAGACCAGCAGTGACATTTCACCTTTTTTTAGACATGTTGCTCACCATTTTTGCCCTTGGAAAATGGAACGCAGAGTCCCTCAAGACCAAATGTAAAGCAGGGTAAGCTTGGGTCGTGTTCTACCACATCAGTGGCTCCCAAACGTTTTTGCAGTTCCCCCTTTTGAGGATGAGAATATTTTCGAGCCCCCGTGATGTCGACACACGAGTACATTGACACTTTTCCTCTATTGGAATTCACTCGTTCGCTTTCAAATGAGCTTAGTCCTGGTCAGTGGGCATCAGGTTTTTTGTTATAACTTATTATAACCATTTACTCATCTTTACCAGTAATGCTAATGGGCATCCGGGCCTCCTCTCCCTCAGATACACCTGCTTGTGACACCTGGCATAGCTAGAAGGCATCACCATGACTCGAATCTTGATCACCAGGATGATGGGCCGGTGTTATAAACCACTGCTCCATCAAAGTGCCCTAACGGTTATATAATGTGGCCTAACGCTCATGTTCATGTTTTGCCAAGTTATGTTGTTAAACCAGCCATAGTTTGGTTCCGTTTGGCACGCTAGTCGAGTCAGATTTATTTCTATAGTGCTTTTTGCAATGGAGCATTGTCTCAAAGCAGCGTTACAATTTTAGATGATCTTCCTATAGTCTAGGGCCGATCCCAAACTGAGCAAGCCTAGGGCGACAGTGGCAAGGAAAATCCCTAAATGTTATAAGGAGGACCGAGACTCAAAAAGGGACCCGACCTGCTTAGGTGGCTTAGACGTTAACTGTAAGAATGAAACTAATTTATCTAATTAAAATGTAAGAACTGGGAGAACACAATCCTGTCTGGCGCTCCTTTCCCAAGAATGGAATTTGACGCTGATTCCACTGAGGTTTTTAGAATTAGTTGAAATGTTTTCCAGTCAGCATCTTTCTGGCCTGGTCACATTTCTGCTCCGTATCAGCGCGAACAGGTCTGATAGGGATTGGCGTGGCCACAGCACAGATGCTGGTGGTTGATAGAAGGCTCCGACAGCATTTCTGAAACTGAGCCGCTTTCGTGACTTTTTTTTTCTCCGAGCTTCGTTGACGTCCCTTGCTGATGCTTGATCGCCACAAACATCTGAACTAGGGTTGGGTACGTAAAGGATTGTTTGTCTGAGGAACGACTGCCCTTTTAATAACTGTAATTATAACCATTATGGTTCCCATAATGATGATCGGATGGTGAAGTAACTGCTTCTCAGTAAGTCCTGGAAATGCTTCATTTCATAAGAGCCAGTCATCCAGGGTTCGTCCGTTTTAGATACGCAGCCCGGGCCGTAAAGAGTTAAAGGTTGACAGCTGTGGTGGCTGGTACTATTATGCAAGCTGTTAAGAGAAAAAGGAAGTGCATTACAAAATGCTGAGCTCAGAGGTCTGGCTTGCAGCCAAGCCTTTGCTTTTGCTTCTCCACACCAGAGAGCTTTCTAAGCTTCCAACCAGTGGGTTTGTCTACTGTTGAGGAATTCTGTCTGTGCCTGCCCTTTTCCTTTCGTTCTCCCTCTCTTTCTCCGTCCCCACCGTTCAGCCCAGGCTGCCTCGCCCCTTCCAGTGCATCGCAGTGACCTCAACAGCAGTTGAGCAGTTCAGCCCAGGGCCAGGCACGATCGGGGATGGGCCATACAGGGGAGCGTCGTTTGTTGGTATTGGTTAAAGTATGCATGGTTCATCCAGCTGAGGGGGAGGAGGCTCTGTGTGTGTGTGTGTGTGTGTGTGTGTGGACGCAGAAGACTGCGAGTCGGCAAGTGGGTGTGGAGAGCTGCCAGTTGTGTGGAACGTTTCCCTTGCGGCCGCATGGTCAGCTGACTACGCAGCATAAGGGAGGCGAGGGGCAGGAAGGCGGGGTTTTCTGTCTCTCTCTTCTCTCCAGGCGTCTCGGTTTTCTCAGTTCTTCCTCCGCCGAATTAGTCAGCTTTTCCAGTCAGCATGGGTGTCGGTTCCAACGCGTAGTGACCCAGCGACGTGCCCGAAGGAGAAGTGAAACCTGCTGCTTATTGACACATCGTTTTGCATGCTCGTGATGCGTCGGAACGTATGCAAGTCATCTTTTCATTGCCATGCAAAATGGGCTGATTTGTATGTCTAAATGAGGAAGGCTACCTGACATTGAGCCATACCGGACTCTCCCCGGGTCTGACGCGCCGCCTCTGGGCGTACGACGGCGTGGCAGTGAGGGCGAGAGAAAACAAAGGCGGCCCAACGGACCGCCGCTTTCATTTCCCTACAAATCAAAAGCCTGTGTGTACAAACCTCACGCGGCGCTCGCCTCATTGTCCGTTTTCATGTACAGGCTCTTAGCAGGCGCATACTGTGGCTGCCTCCTATTTTTAAATGCCTTCTTGCCCTCACCACCGGGCTTCAATGAGCAGGGTGGGGTCCTGAATAAAGAACCACATCCACCCCACCCCTCTCCTCATGGGGTGCGGATTGGCAGTCTGTCTACTAAAAGGTCATGCTTCTTTTTCAACACTATGCCAAAGTCTTAGGCCACCACTAGATTTGATGATTTCGCAATGCTATCATGACTATATATGTAACATATTGTCAACAACTGGACCCAAAAATATCAAACTTGAATTCCTCTTTTCCACTGATATTCATTCCAATCTTTGCGAGCTCAGAATATCCTTCCAAAAAGATTTTGGACTTCTTTGGACTGTAGAAGGCATCAACTTGGTATCCTGATGATGCTTCTAACAATGGTATCTGATCTAACGGTGGCCTAAGACTTTTGCACAGTGCTGTACGTGGCCATAATCCTCATCTGTTGCCTTTTCTAACTTCCCAGGAAAGCCAGAGGAGTCCAGAGGTGACGGTGGACATGCTAATGGTATCAGTATCAGTTTTTGAATAATGATTGGGAAACCATCAAAACGTCTGGTCTTTCTGGAAGCGGATGCGGACAGGTTTTAGCGTTGGACAGGAAACGCTAGCGTCACCCGCGTGCGGAACTGTAACGGGTTCTCTTGGACAGTACGTGTAGCGGCCGTCCTCAAAGTGTGTGCGATGGAGACGCGTTTTGGGTCCACACTGGGCTTAACTTCTCCCACACGTTCTCCAGTTCTGGTCTCCGATTTCATTCTGTAACGCGAATCACGGCCCGACTGCGACCTGCCCACTCCGAGCATTGTGTTGTAGGACTTTGGGGACCACCCCAGGAAACAGGTGTATGTCTGTTTTTTGAGCGCGCTTTGATGGGAGGGGTTTTTAGGGCAGCCCTCCCTTCGTCCAACCTCCCTTTTCTGAGTCTGGGTTGCAACGGGTTCCTCCTCCTCTCGTTCGTCATTTGTTATTGGAAAAGCGATCCGGTTCGCCGAGTTCAGAGGCCGGAGGTGTAGAAGGAGGAGGAGGAGGGGAAGGGTTGCCTGGTCAGTCGGAGGCGCCCAGCTTGCCGATTGACTGTTGGGAAAACACTCAAGGGCCGCAGCTGTGCTTTTCCAGGTCTGTGGCACCACTGTTTACTGATGGGACCTCACACACGGTTTGGCCCGCACTTCAACTCCATTTGCTCCAGCAGCGGAGCCGGGGCCGGGCTCTGCCAGGCTTATTTACTAAAGCTCACGTATCAGAGGGGGCCGTGCTACATCGCCGGTGCGTACTAAACGTGCCGATTGGAGCCGTATCGGGTTAAACGATACGGCGCTATTAAACCGGCCTTAACACGGTGCCCACTGGCAGTCATGCTCAGCCTGTAGTGTTTTCTTTCACTGGCTGAGCGCACAGTCAGATGTAATTCCAGCCCGGAGAGCGCCAGGGCCATTTTCTGGGTATTATCAAGCCTATCCGCTGCTCTGCTGCCTTTCAGAGGCACGACACGCTCAGCTTAATCCAGAAAACAGTGCCAAGTTTGAGACTCGTTCACCAATCATTCTTTGATTCACACGGCGTGGTGCGTCACGGATTATGCTTTTGTCTGAAGCCGGTGCTACGTTATAAACACGGATGTGTTTTTTAACTCGGGCCTGTTCCAAAGCACTAAAAAAAGTCAATTATTTTCCAGTTTCTGAGGATGGAACTCCCCAGACGGGTGTTTGGGCACAGAGAATTCGATTTGCCAAAGTATTTGCTCTGGGGATGGCTTTTATGAGGAAATGCGTACGGTGCAGCATTCGCTTGATCGCATTTACCAGAATGAAGTTAGGGACGTGCTGCAATTAATCTCAAATCAGGTGGTTCATTACACGTTATGAAGTCGCATTTAATCTGAGAATGATTTGCTAATTATGTGTAGTTAGACGTACGTTTGTGTTGTGGCTGGTATTCGGCAGTACGTTGGCTTGGTTGGTGTTTTACGCGTTTTGTTTTCGCTCTGCGTAATTGCTCTGTTGTTCACTTTGTCAGGCCTGGGGACGGCTGTGAGATTTTTTTTTTTATCTTTTCCCTTGTGTTTGGGTGGTCCTAAGAAGAAAACAAATCAACTGATGTAGAACCAGCATGAACCTCAGAACAAGCAACTCGATTTCTAGAACAACACAAACGCAGGGGCTCTGCAGAAATGCTATACGTGTACGGATAACTTCGTGCAATGTTTAAAACAAGCGCAAGACATCCAGAACCGGTTAATGACTGGTTTAGAATGCCTTCTAATCATGAGGGGCACAGTGATATGGGGCCAGAGGAAAGAGTTTCCTTTGTTGCATTTCTACAGTGGACAAGCAGCAACCCCGGTTTTTTTAGAAGCATCGGTGAGATCTTTTAAACAAAGTTCATGACAAGCTGCGAAGCATTTGCTAGTCTCTACTAAGTTGTCACTACTGAAAGAAGATCCGCAGTGCTGCTGGCTTCACAGGTCTGTTTTTATGTACATGCTGTATGTCAATTAGCCTCATGAGTGGTTTGGTTTCAGTTTGGAAGAAAAAATGTTCTCATGTCCAAATGTCATGCCCAAAAAGGTAAACACCAAATGTCCTGGGTCATTTAAGATCACTAGGTCCTAGGTGTCGACAGCAGACAGCTTAGTAACCGCCCTTGTTTTCAGGGGCTCTGGTTCTGGAAGTAAAATCATTTTCAGATGCCTTGAAGAGTTCAAACGTCAAACTGAAAATAGCCTCGGTTGAATCGTCACGTCATAGCATTTAGATAACTGAATAAAAAAATGTTTTGCTTCAAAATTCTACAAAAAAAGAAAGTGTGTACTGGTATTGGAAAGGACCTCATGGTACGATTATATCACGATACATTGCGATATACTGCGATATTCCACACAGTTCACAGAAAATCTAAAAACATCTGAGTTACTGTGTACGTCTTAATACATCACATCACGCCGATAATTCACCGGACAAATTGAGCCAAAACACACATTTTCGCTTTTTCACCTTTTTGATTTACTTTGAGAAGTTGGCTGTGGCTCAAAATGACACATCAAAAGCCATTTGTTTGATTAGTTTGTGTTTCTTCCTGTGTTTTTACACACGCACTTTAGCTCCGCAGACTCCCAGAGACACACAAGCTTCAATTGGTGTCTGTTAAGTTTGTGCCTAGGACTTCAAGCTGACGCGTGTGCGTGTGCGTGTGTGTGTGTGTGTGTGTGTGTGTGTGTGTGTGTGTGTGTGTGTGTGCGTGTGTGTGTGTGTGTGTGTGTGTGTGTGTGTATACATACATACATACATACATACATACATACATACACACAGCTGCCTGGCCAAAAAAAGGTCACCACCTGGATTTAACTAAGCAAAGAGTTAAACAGTAAAAAAAGAGCCTCCCATCGGATAATTACTGCATTGGTGATTGTTTCAGCTGGCAACAAGTTATTCAACCATAACTGATGCAGTGAGTAGCTTCTCATTTCTTAAACAGCCACGTCGAAAGACACATCCTGTGGTTGTGGAAAAGATGCTCATCTGAATTGTCAGATTGTGAAATGTGCATGAGCCATCATTATCACACATGGATTGGCCACCAGAGCTGAACCCCATTGAGAATCTTTGGGATGTGCTGGAGAAGACTTTGCTCCAAATCTCCTATCATTAATACAAGATATTGGGGAAAATGTATCGCAACTCTGGACAGAAATAAATGTTGTGACATTGCAGAAGCTTGTGGAAACAATGCCACAGCAAATGTGTGCCATAATCAAAGCTAAAGGTGGCCCAACGAAATATTAGTGTGACCTTTTTTTTGACCAGGCAGTGTATATATATATTATTAGATTATTATCTGATATAGATTACTTAATGCCCAATGCCGATATCTGGAGGTCAGATGGTCCGATGGTCGATTATATAATACCGATGTCACACTATTTTGCAACTTATAGACCTAATAATGATAAAATGAGACAAAATTGATGAACTTCATTGAACATATTTAATCTATAAATACATTGTCTTTTCTAAATAGAAAAATTGAAAACGTAAAAGTTGTACGACACTTATCGACAACATTATCGGCAGATAACAGCATCTTCTTTTGTTTCCGGGAAAGAAAAGCAAAAAGGCGTAAATACGCACAAATATTAAACGACGCACACGGTAGCAGCGTAGCTTTGTTTTAATCCCAGTCTGAGTTAAGGAAACACATTTATTTGCATTTTCTTCACTATTTCTGAATATCGACTTCGTGAGCACACATATCGGCTGACGATCCCAATATGGCGCTAATCGTCCGGCCGATATGTAGCATGGGGTTGTTTTGTAGCTGCGTTAACAAAGCCGCTGTGTTCTGGATCTGGCTCGGGTCGGTATGTAGGTCAGAGCTAATTGGCCATTTTTTGTAATGGTAATTGTTTGAAAAGGGCAGTTGTGGGCGAGGAAGGTTACTGGTCCGTCTTTTGATGGCTGCAGTAAGAATGGAAGGACGCCAGCTCCAGCGCTCGACAGGAGGGGATTTATGGCGAGCGTTTGGCGCGCTCCATGTTGTCCATCTCTCAGAATACAGGCTTGTCTGTTGGGCTTTTTTTCCGCGCCCGTTATGCAGGCTGGAAAAGGCCTGTGTGGTCATTCTTCTTCGTTTGGTGTGTCAGCGTGTGCTCGAGTGACAAGCTCTGCTGTCAGCCAGGAAATGAAGTGGTATCAATCTCCGTAACTCCGCTCTACAGGCCTGTCCGTGTAAACGAAGGGTCTGGGCTTAAGCGTTCGTCAGTATTTCCTTTCCACACTGCATTTCCGTGGGTAGATGTTGTGTTTTGCAATGGTGAGGCCGTAAGCTAATAAGGACCCATAAACATCATTGTGTTTGACCTTGAGCAGTATTTTGAGAGCCTATATAAGCTTGTGTATCCCTGGTGGGTTTCTCATCGGCGAGGTTCATTTGGGCAGGTGAGAAAACAGCAATTACAGTCTGGCCTGGACCAAACTGACCGGTCTGTTTGTCAGAGGTGGTCTTCAAACCTGAATTTTTAAAACTTGTATTCCGGTTAACTGGTGGTCATGGCCATCAGTGAGGTACTGGACTAGTGATCAGTACCACCTGCACCTAGTACCACCAAACTGCCACAGCAAGGTCCTTAACTCCCCGTCCAGGGTTAGTGCGCCAACTGAGAGTTGCCATCTAAGGACAAAATATTAGCCCTGACGCTTGGATATCTGAGCCAAATAGCACAAAGACAAACTGCATAAACGAGCTGTTCAGTTGATGTCCAAGCTCACAAAATCTTTTTTTACCTGTTTGTTCAATCTGGTAATTTAAAATTTGTTTTGCATGAACCCGGAACCAAAAGGACCCACTCTGATACGGATAAGGATTACTAGATTCCTTTGCTTTCAAACATGAATAAAGAGAAATGGACCAATCTGACTCTATAAACGTATAATCTCTGCATCAGTAGCATGTGGGATCACGAGAACCATTTTATTACTTGCACTAAAAGCACTGACATGGCATCCCTAGGCATTTTAACAAGCAGCCGACTAGTCCAGCCTGCATTTATCCTTAAATCAGTAATAGCTCAGCGTGAGGACGTGTACCATCCTGGTTTGTTTTGCAACCAAAAAGTTTAACGTTTTATTATATTAATGTTCAACTACCTTCAAAGGAAGCACCCCAAACAGCACGCAGAAAGCCAGACTGCACAGCTGCAACACACAAGACTCTGAGAATACTGATGACTTGATATTTCACCTGGCCAAGGACATGACACACAAAACATATAAAAAAAAAACAAAAAAACCAAGCATTTTATGGGACGTCTGTTAATAGTTAATCCTTGTTACTACTTACCAAGGTGCAAATGATTTCCTTACATCCAAAATGCAGAAAGATGATTGAATCCAAAATTAACACTGAATTTGATTTGAGTTATTTTTTACTATTATGTTTTTGGACACCTAAATCGTGGTGTTGATATTTATTTGATATTTTTTTTTTACTGTTTAAATTTTGGTGTTAGCCAAAGTGGTATCTGTTATTTCAATTTGTTACGTAACATTTATTTAATTAAAGAAGATGGATAGAAATAATTGAACCATTTCTTACTGCATCGCAAAGGATACTTTTTCAGTAAATAACCGTAAATAATCTGTGTTCCCTTCAGTTATTTTAAAATCACAACAACTTGTGCTAGTTCTTAGAAAAAATGTCCCAGTTTTAATAGTTGAAACCTTGGCAAAAAGGTTCTGTAATCGAGGTGAAATGTTTATTTAATCATGATATTAATTTGAGGTCCTATCGCCCAGCACTATTAGTATGTTTGAGCCCAGGTTCTTTCAAGCTGTACAATGCGTGCCTTGTATTTCCTTGCCACTGTCACCTCTGGATGCTCGTTTGATGCCTAGACTTGATGTAAAACTACTTTTTGCCATTGCCTGTTGTTAAAAATGCAATTGTCGGATTGAATGAAATGTAAAAATACCATTTATATCAGTTATCTTATTGCAGTATGACCCAGTCCAGATCTTGGAAGTTGTTACTAGGGCTGGGTGATGCGGTAAAATATATTGTATCACGCTAATTAAAGATCTTCACGATACACGATATTAATCGCGATACACGTGATCGCAGGGAAAATGCATCAGTGATGACAGATTCTTAAAAACTACGATTCCATTATTATCCCTTACTTGGTAAAGAGATTTATGTTCAAAACATGCTGCACGTCATTGAATTAAACAGCTCTAATTACACTCTTCTTAAGCGTTCTTTAAGCACTGACGATATCGTCGATACGCTCAGAAAAGCATACTGTCACGATAACAAAATGTATCACGATACGATAACATATCGTCATGTTGCCCACCCTTTGTTGTTCGGGTGGTTTCTGAACAGATTCTTCTGCAGTGCCAGAATGAAGTCTGTAAGATCTGCTGGGCTTTACCTAGCTGAATGCCGTAATAAACTGACCAGCATGAGGCTGCTTTAATTAAAGTCATATTAATTGTCTTGTTGCCCCAGTCGTTCCATTAAGGCGAACTTTGGCGCTCGGCGTTGAGGCAGTAAATTCCCTAGGAAGCGGCGCTGAGGCAGACGCAAGATTCGCATCGGCACACGTGCTAGAGTCTGCCATCCGCAGCCTATAAAGCCATGATATACGAGACTTCTATGACAATTATCCTCCCTGTGATAAATGTCCGCAGCTGCATTCAGACATCCTGAGGCGGCGTTGGATTTCATGGGACAGTTGCTCGGTGTAGATGATATTTTGAATTACGCCGGATTGTTGCGTCTCCCCCCGTTGCTGCTTTCGACAAAACATGCATAGAAGCACGCAAACCTGGCAGTTAGCGTGCCATAACAACACCAATGAGAGAGCTGAGCCACGATGGTGGCGCTGCTGATGATTTACCGGTGTCTGAGGATAGCAGGAAGCACACGGCTCCGCCTTCAACCTGAGCGGACCTCGCAGCCGGTTCGTAACTGTCCGGGAGAAGCCCGGCAGGGGGAATAGTGCCAATCCCCAGTCCAACCCTCTCCCCGTGCTCATTAAAGACTTTTCTCAGGTGGATCATTAACTCATGTGAATGGTTAAATTCGTGGACGTGAGCACCTAGTCCTCCTAAAACCGTAACAGCGGCTGAGAAGTAGCTCCTATATCATGTAGGACCACAGAAGTATCATAAGTATCTGTACTGCGTAGACATTTATACCTAGACGTCGCTCAGCGTCACCGCCATATCGGTCCAGGTAAACAAATACAAGTAAACCAGGATCTGCATTTTGTCTGTTAAAATGCACCATAAAGTAGTTATTCTTGGGCACCTAAATTGTGTGTTGATATTTATTTTGGTGTTAGCCAAAGCGGTATCTGTTATTTCTGTTTTGTGATATCAGTAGAGAAATCAGTTCTTACTATTCTTGAAAACCAATAGGCAAAAGAATCTCGATAAATATTGTGGTTTGTGATCCAGCCCAAAAACTCGTGATATGATATTTGACCCTGCTAGATGTTAGTACCTAAGGTTGGGCAATTCATCGGAAAGTAATCGAATCCGACATTTAGAACATGTCGACTATTTTGATGTTTAACAATGCTGTTAAAATGCACAATAAACCAGTTATTTCTCAAACGATTTTCTTACCTCTCGACCAATCTGCTTTGTTTATTGTGCTTTGAAATGGCACTAAACAATACAGTACACAATATTATTAGCCTGTAGAATACAATAAGATGTAGTCTAATAAATAATATAAGGAATGAGATAATAGATTATAGAATCTGTAGTATAATAGTAGTATAATACAGTATATAAAATGGTGAATACTTTATACAACTATTATCTTACTGTTTATACTATATACCATTGTTGATCTGTTACTGTAATTGTTTTATTATGTAGAATCAGTCATTTTTTCCAGTACAATCTTTGGAGAATTACGAGAAGTTGCCTGGACCAATGTGGCGACCACGTTGACGCCTGATCAAGCAGCCTAGGCGTCATCATGTCTGTAACGCATGAGCAGTCAGTAGTTTCATCATTTCCTGTACTTTGTAGAGAATGGAAAACTGCTGACTCAAAAACTCGTTTATAGATCTCTAAGGGCAGTTGTTGACTCAGTATGAATATAGCACAGGATGAGCAATGTGCAGTTTCATCCAGTATAAAAATACGTTCTCGCAAAAATCTTTTGGAGAGTGGACACATCCTCCTGTCCATATATAGACGGGGTTTTTAAGTTCCTGTGCAGTATTCGCCCACCAAACTTCAGACTGCCGTAGAAAGTGTAATAACTTGTACATAGTTTGATTGAGTCCTTATTTTTTATGTATTGGTGGTTTTGAGTAAAGAAAAATTCTTTCATGTTGATCCACTTTTAACGTGGTGTGTCCAAGTGAAAAAATAATACAGAAAGAACCAGACATTTGCATGGTAAACAATTAAAAAGATTTTGACACTGGATGTAATAGATATAATATAGCTAGACGCTTCATTGTCCGCTGGATCACGCGTCAACGTCGTCGCCATATTGGCCCAGGCAGCTTCTCATCATCCTCCAAAGATTGTATTGGGAATGCCTGATTCTACTAATAATAAATAAATTAATAATGATAATAATAATGACAATGTAATAAAACAATAACAGTAATAGATGAGCAATAAGTACATATGTAGTATAAATAGTAATATGATAACTATTTCATATCCTGTATTATACTACATGTACTATACTATTCTTAATCTATTATTTCATTAACTGTATTATTTATTAGGCTAATAATAAGCTGTTCTATACTCTATATTAGAGTTTATCTGTATCATTATACTACTATTTGAGTTTTACTTTTTTATTTTTTTGTTGATTTTGTTATAATGTTATCAGTGATGGTCATTTATAGGAACTTAAAGAAGCACCATTTGCATTTTTCCAGTATTCAAAGTGGATGAGCCGAGTTCTGACCCCAGGCAAAAGAAAAGTTGAAATAATGAGAAAAGTTTTGAGAACATAATAAACCTTCTAAACATTTCATACATTAAATTATAAAGGGACGTTTAAAGATGTATTATCCGCCGAAAATAATAATAAAGTTTTTACAATTTCTTATGACAAAGAATTCTTTCCACCACGTTAACTTGCCTGATGCTGATACTAGAGTCCATTTTTGTTTTGTACTCCATGTAGTTCAGCCTTGTAGATAAACACGTTTCATTAAAATCGGTTGGGGAGTAATGAGGTTATTGTGCATTTTAACCAGACAGAACGCAGCTCCTCCGTTCACTTGTATTTGTTTACAAGCTGGTCTCGGACGCTTGACGTATTCCTTCAACGAGTCGGACCCCACTGTGACCCCTGGAAGGAAAGTGAAGTGTCACAGAATTCTTTACTTGTACATTCAGTTTCATGAGGCTATCTCTGCGCTAAATCATGTTCAGTACATGGAGGCGACGCTAAAGCTTAGGGAGTTGACTCTCAATTTTCATTGCTTCAGTTAAAAATGCGTATTTTGTTTCTGGTGGGTTCACATGCTCGCTGGGATGAAGACGATGCTCTGAGTGGTTGATGTACATTTTCAGCTGCATGTTTATGAATTACTCAATCTAATGGGCATGGCTTTCATAAGAATTGCACTTGGATCTTAAAAAACAGTTCCCTTTGTTTGCCATGAACGCTTTTGTGACCCACAACACCATGTGGATTTTTTTCCAATTTCCTCAGAGTCGTACCCGGTCTAGGCGTGGGTCTGGATCTCTAGTTCGTTTCCTACAAATGGCACTCCGAATACTTCCTAAGGATAGAGTCTTGTCTCGGACAGTGCTGGAGTGCAGCCGGTATGAGCCACCAATAAAGCATTTTAAATTTGCGTCTCACGTACTTCTCACCGGCTGCGTTCGGCGGTTCGGCTCCCTAGATCTTCAGCAGGAGAAGTTAAGTGGCATTGCCAGAGCGTACCTCTGTGGGCTTGTTTTATGGGCTGCCGAGGTATTTTATACCATATACTCCAACTCCCTGTTGCAAAATAGCCTCTGGCTTTGTTTTTTCTTTTTTTGTGTGTGTTTCCTCGCCTGCCTACGAGCAACGGCTTTTCTCGGGCGATCACATATTTTTAGCTTCGCAGGGAGCGGGTAGTGCAAGGTCAGCACATAAAGAAGGGAAGCAGAATGAAAAAGCACTATGCGGTCCTCCCTCTCGCCTTTAAAGAACGAGGAGGCTGAAATGCATGGAGGTGGTCTTGTAGAACGTCGCTGAAAGATCCAACAATCTGGGTGTCTTTCTTCAAATGGTCCTCAGTCAAATCTGAGACGAGGACACGCGGCGCTAAAACGAAGGTTTATGGTATAAAGATGTGAGCTGTTGTAAGTCTGTAGAGGATGTTTGTACAGTTTGTACGCTGCGTCCGAGAGGCGCTATCGCAGCCCACCATCGCCGCTCCGTCTCACTCAGACGCCTGCCTCTGACTCATTAGCGTCTCCTTTACTTCCTAATCAAAGTATGATTTTTCCCGCCTCTCTTGGCCAGACTTCAAGTGCTATTTAAATGAGCGCTGGAATTTTCGGCTCAGCCTTTGTAGTGGCACACGCCAGTCACCCGGCAGCTCCTTCCTTCCCCCTCCTTCGCTCTCCAGACCCACGAGCGCACGCACATGCACACATCTGTTAGCCAACGGGGGAAAGGAGCCCTCGCTTCCTCTTTCCTTTCTCTGGATGTCTGATCCTTCATGTGTGAATTCTCTGTCCTGGTTCAGCTCCCTCGTTCTGTTCGTTAACTACGTAGTCCGTAGGCTTTTAGGCCAGTTTTATGAAATTCAAACGTTTGAATTTCAAACAATTGAAATGTCTATTGTACAAATATATGTCTGAGCAGCGCTGAGTGCTGTAGCCAGAGCGGCTTAGCATCGATTCTGTTATTGCAGGCTACAAACCTCACAGGTGCGGGTGGAGAACCTCGCTGAACTAGACATGGGTCTGATATAGTGCTGGGCGACACGACCTGCAAACAGGATCACGATTAATTGAACATTTTATCTCGACTACGATCAGCACATGAGTATTTTGTCTTTGGGTTTTGTTCACTGCCAATTTTTGTACCGGAAAGGCCTTCTCACACCGAGTGAAAGAAATGGATGTGAGTTTTTAACCAAGCCCGATGCATTTCTTTTTTTTGTCTAAACACTCCTTAAACTCCCTTTTTCTTTCTTTAATTTCTTCTCTCAATGTGTCGCCGCGTCTTTTCACGTCATCAACTTAAAAAAACAAAAACACAAGTGAAGTGCAGGAAGCTCTAGTTTGTGTTCAGCTCTCGAGGAGCTGTTCTGCTCGACAACCCAACTCTGATTGGTCAGCCTGATGTAAACAATGCAGAAGTTAGAACAGGCTCTGATTAAACATGTTAGTCAGATTCAGACTCGAGCTGAAGGACTCAATGCGTTTGTTCTTTTTCAAAGCATGATGTGCGTTTTTTTTCCATCCGTAAAAATCAGACTCGGTGTGAAAAGGCCTCAGTTCTGCTCAAAACTGGGATATTTGTTCTATGAACTGTTTATGGTTCTTTATTGAATGTTGCCACCCATTGAAATCCTATGTGATTTAGTAGGATGTGGCATCGGTTACTTCTTGAATCTTTTTCATATTGGGTAGTGTTTGTAAACACACAGTGGGGGAACATATAAGGGGGGGGGGGGGATGATTCAGCTCATCGCATTTATGCATTAAAAACACATCCGTATGAAGGAAGCGTTGCTCTGCCAGGCCTGTACGTCATCACGTGGTTATGTTTTGAGCATATAGCTCAAATGTTCAGCTCCACTTCCAGAGAAAATGCTAAGCGCAGTACGTGTGGAAAGCTGATCTGTTATGAAGGACGTTTCAGCAGCATGAAGTGCTTCAGCATGGACCCATGTTCGACACTAAACGCTTAACATGAACCAAGCTTTACTTGGTTTAATCTACTCAAACATGAGCTAGGAAAAAAACTCCCGAGTTATTACTGATCATAAATAATCTCTACTGCTGAGACGATGAACCTGTGATCCAGAAGGAAAGCAAGCATTTTTACATCAAGTTTTTCCTTCCATTAAACCTGTTTCACTGATCCTGTTCGTCATTTCAGCAGTAGAGATTACTTAGTTTGGTTCCAAGGTCACTGCTTTAGAACAGAAGCCAGGACGTTAAAAATCTAAAGCTAAAGTGATCACTTTTGAAGTTGAATTATAAAAAATAAATAAATCTTTATACCTAAACATTTGGTGCATTTATTCACCATTTTGGAATCGAAAATAGGAATCGATAAGAAGAATCAGACGATCCCCATCCCTACACAGCACCACCAACTACAGAATAGAATAGAAGCCTTTTATTGTCATTCTATGAAATTGAGTGCAGCACTCTCCAGGAAAGAGCATAGAAAATAACCGTTAATCAAAGTAGATATTGATGTGTTAGTAGTGCAGGATACAGTACGTACAGTGGGAATAGTTTGAGAATGTGTTTAATAGCAATAATAATATGAAAGTAAAAACCTGACGGCGCTGGGTATGATTGAGTTGTTTGACTCGTTACGGTTAGCCAGTTACCTTATTGCACCACAGTTAGTTTTATTCCTGTAACTCCAGAAGGAACATGTGCTTTACCTCAGGCAGTGCGAGTTTTGTGTCGCACTAACTTCAATTAAACTTCAGTCCAGTTTGACCTGAAGCAGTTTCTCACCAAGTATCAAAGATTTCAAAGGAGAATTGGTGAGATGACGAGTACTAATCCCTTTGTACAGTCTGGTGTGTGTTAACCGATCACACTCAGTCTGCCATGAAGCTAAAACAGGGTGTTGCCGCCTATTCATCTCTTTCCTGTCTGTTAATATGGTGATTAGCGTAGTGCACTTGAAATGGTTTGTTGTAAATAGGCATCCTTTTGAGGCAGGATTCATTTGAATGGAAAAAACCAAGGTATTTACTTATGAATGCTGTTTGTGGCCGTACACACATGTTCAGCCGCGGTTGTTTGTTCTTATCCGGAGTGACTTACATTTAACCTTGTGATTATCACGATTACCTTACAAGTAATATAATGTAGTCACCCCATTACTCTAGACAGTAGACACCCCATGCTGAATCAATCTGAGTACAGAGCTACCTCGGTTCTCGTCGTTCATTCGTTCCAGAAGGCTTGTCTTCTGAAAACGCCGAGTACCGAGCATGTTTCCCGTAAGGAATAATGTAGAGTGAATGAATGGGTTCCAGACCCCCAGAGAATCCCCCCTGTATGAGATTCTCAGCATTAATGGAGTTATTGTACAGGGGCTCCTGATTTATGATGGGGATATGTTCAACAAATCCATCATAAGATAAATGGATCATGAACCGATGAGTTGAACGAGTGTTTGGTGGATCATAGCAGCTTCTTATTTGCATTTTCCGGTCCACCTTAAATTCCTGCAGTTACATTATGGCTCCTGTAGGTGGAGATTCAGCCTCATGATTGGTAATGATCTGTAAGTTCAGGTTTAAAACGCTTACATTAAGTTGCAGTCAGCCCAAATCATGAAATTATTTTATAATAAAGTGTTGAAAGATCTCATTTAGTGAGTTCTGGTTCCTGTTTTGCTTTCAGTTGGCTCTTAGAATAACCTGTTTAGGACCCATGGAGGTTTATTCGCACTAAGAATACAGAACTGTAGATGTAAAAATAAAGAAAAACTGAATCACTGTACCGAATCGTGAGTCGCATGGTTTGATTCAAACAAGTTCAGAAGTGCGTCGAGAACCGAAGCACCACTGCGTTTGAATCTTCTGTACAGTTCCTCTTCTGTTCTTGCTGTCTCAGGACTGGAGATCTCTAACCATGCTCCTTTTCCTTGCTCAGGTTTTCATCTCAGCGGCACGGTGACGGAACCAGCCACGCCGTCCGAGCCCGAGGTGGTGTGCAGCGTGGCCATCAGCTTCGACCGCTGCAAGATCACGGCGGTCACGTGCGGCTGCGGCAACAAGGACATCTTTTACTGCGCGCACGTGGTGGCGCTGTCGCTGTACCGCGTGAGGCGGCCCGAGCAGGTCAAGCTGCACCTGCCCATCTCCGAGACGCTCTTCCAGATGAACCGCGACCAGTTACAGAAATTCGTCCAGTACCTCATCACGGTGCACCACACTGAGGTGTTACCCACCGCACAGAAACTCGCCGACGAGATCCTCTCCCAGAACTCCGAGATCAACCAAGTCCACGGTGAGGACATGTGACCTCTGGAGATGATTTGGAGTTCTCTTTAGGAATGATCCTTTTAACAAGCCTGTATTAATAACACACTATTATATAATGCTATGTCTTTATTGAATGTATTGATAAATCCTGAATGGAAAGTCAGCACACTTCAGGACAGCTGTTTGGGAAAACTAAGGCACGTACGTCCCAAAGAATAGATAATAAACATAATAATAACACTGGAAACCATAACTCATCACCTGCTCTGTATTCCAGTCAAGATCCAAAAGATCAGCCTTTTGATTTAGAGTCAAAACAGGCCACTATATTAGGTACAGCTTGCTGGTACTGAGTTGGACTTGCTGAGTGTGTTTACATGCACTTAATAATCCGATCATAGTCGGATTTGCAGTTATCTGATTATTTAAACGTCATGTAAACATCAGGTTAAGATGTATGATAAAGACAGCTGGATTTTATTCCAGTAACCGGATTACTCATAGCATGTATACTCAGTGCAGTTATTATTGTTTAATATTATTTAATATTAGAGTTTGAAGTTTACGTCCCATCTTTCTGCGAGATCCTCGGCTGGTTGCAAATGAATCCGATTATCGATTATTGAAGTGTAAACCCGGACATAACATGATCTGATTACTCTTGTAAACTCGGAGATCGGATTACAGACAAAATCTGATTTTCTGCAGTTATCGGAACATTAATGATTTGATCCCTCTGGCATCAACATGGCATGTTCGCCCAGAGAACTGCGCTCACTGGATATTTTCTTTTCCCTGTACACCCTAGAGATGGCGCCGTGTGTGAAAATCCCAGGAGATCAGCAGTTTCTGAAATAAAAGCACCAACAACCGTGCCGCGTTCAAAGTGGCCTTCCTTAAATCATCTTTCCTTTTTCTTTGATTCAGCAGCTCGTTATCCCGAGTTAATGCCAAAGTTGGACCGGACAGCCGGATCACTGAAAAGTGCAGATTTTTTCGTCCAGCCAGTTTTATAACCCACTTTCCTCGTTCCTCGTGTCCCTGGCTGCCATGATGGAAAGCTCAGAGGGCGAAAACCCCGGTCATGTCTCTCCCATCATGTCTGCGTGAGGCACAATGGCCCATATTCTATTTCACTTTTGTCGGGAAGGGGAAATCTAAAGCGGATGTTCCAATTATGGCAAAAAAGAGGCAGTTAACTGGCACGTTCTTTTGAGCAGGGGGAGGGAAAAAGGAAGAGCTTTCATCAAGGCAGGGCTGTGTGAGGTCACGCCTGGAATGCAGGAAGTAGATTTGATGTGGTGCTTAGTAAATCTTTATAACAAGACCGTGAGCGTTTAAACCGTCCAACCTCCATTCTGTTTTCGGGGTCTGGGACTCGCACGTGTGCAGAACTGGGTCACGAAATTGCTTTCAAACCCAAATAGGCCTTCGCAGTGTGAAAGACTGATCTGCAGTCTGGAGCGGATTAGGACTGAACGCATTAATTGGCTGTGTTGGTAAATGACGCAGGCTGTTTGAGTTCCTCTGGTTTTGCTTATGAGTCTCTCTCTCTCTGTGCATTATGCTCTGTCCAGAACGATACGCAATTATCTGGAAAACACGCAAATCCAGGTAATCAGTCAGCACAGGTCCGAATACTTATGTCCACGTCTGTCACGATGTCCATAAAACATTAAAAAGACTTCAGAATTGATGACTGAAATGAACATTAATAAAGTAATCCTAAACACAGACAGTTTTGAGATAAATCACAAAGCTGAAAGCCGTAGTTAGCGCTGGCTCTGAGCTGAAGGCTCTGGACTACAGAAGGTTAGGATTCAAATCCCAGCCCCACTAACTGCCCTAGCATTTGCTCTGAGTAAGGACGTCTGTACATCCTTTAGCACTTCTGATAAGAACGCCTTAAGTACGTCAAGCAAGACGAGCAGCCTTTAGAAATCCTTTGCGTTTTAGTTTTAGCTGGTGTTTCCCGTCTGCTGTTGGTTTGCGTTGAACCTTCTTAAGCAGTAACCTGCTGCATGTGTGTGTGTGTCAGGGGCTCCCGATCCCACGGCGGGGGCCAGCGTCGACGACGAGAACTGCTGGCATCTGGACGAGGAGCAGGTCCAGGAGCAGGTCAAACTCTTCCTGTCCCAAGGGGGCTACCACGGTTCGGGCAAGCAGCTCAACCTCCTCTTCTCCAAGGTGCCTTTATTTCTGGCCAAACTTACAAACACATTTCTGTGAATTTTTGAATTTAAGGTTTTTTAACTAGGGAGACAGCAGAGTTATTATTTATGCAGAGTTTTATCATTATTCTATTGTTGTTTTAAACTGGCAGCAGCAATTTTTTACCCTAGAAACATTATGATTAAATATTTTAGACTAGATGAGGTATATTTTAGATAAAATATTATTTATTTTGGCTGGCGGGAGTGTTCTTGTTGTATATTTATTATTACTTATTTAGTCTGGCAGCTGTGTTGTTATATATTTATTACAATTTTTATGTTGGTAGCATAGTAATAATAATTCTATTATTATTATTATTATTATTATTATTATTATTATTATTATTATATTTTAAGCCGGCAGCAGCATTACTGGATACTTATTATTATTTACTTAGTCTGGCAGCTGTATTGTTGTACATGTATTATTATATATTTATGTTGTTATTATATATTTATGTTCTTATATTATTTACTAAAGATGGCAGCAGTATTATTATTTTATTTTGTGGTATGTATTTCGTCTGGCAGCTGTATTGTTGTACATGTATTATTATATATTTATGTGGTTATTACATATTTATATTATTACAGATGGCAGCAGTATTATTGTTTTGTTATGTATTTATTTAAACTGGCAGTAGTAGTATTGTATGAGTTAATTTATTCAGGATGGCAACAGCATTATTGTGGCATATTTTATTTTGTTTTCAGACTGGCATTGTTGTTGTATATTATTTTTTTGTTAAGTATTTAGGCTGGCAGCTGTATTACTGTTGTATATTTATTAGTATTAGATTATGTATTTACCCTAACAGCATTATGGTCGCATGATTATTGATGCAGTCATTAATGTTATACCTGATTAATCTGATTTACGGATTCGGGGGAGCCGGACCCTCGCTGCCAGCACAGGGCAGGAACCAACCCCAGGCAGGCTGTCATTCCAAATTCTATTATGTTAGACGTCTAGAAAGTTTTAAATTGTTTTTCAGATTTGTAGATATTAGATCTGTTAAACTTATTTGACTTATTTTGGGGTAAGCTGTGTGTTCTGTGGTTACACATCGATGTTCTGGGGAAACTGACCAAGGCGTGCGTCCTCAGGTGAGGGAGATGCTGAAGATGCGGGACTCGAACGGGGCGCGCATGCTGACGCTGATCACAGAACAGTTTATGGCCGACCCTCGGCTGGCGCTGTGGAGGCAGCAGGGCACCACCATGACGGACAAATACCGCCAGCTCTGGGACGAACTGGGTGAGTGTTGAGGATGATTTCTGCACTATTTGCCAATCAGTCTACCCATCTGACAGCAGGTTCATTTTAAGGGCAGCGTTGCTTAGGATCCGCTTTTCTGACTCGTGGCCGGGGCCTCGGCGGTGAGGACGGCCATTTAGAAACCTCAGCGTTCACTCCTGATCAATATTGCATATTCTTTTCCCACTTAGGCCCGCCCTGGGGCTTTCCGCCTGCAATACTGTGGAGTAAGCGCAAAACACCGTACGGTACGGGCCTCGGCTCTGGGTGTCCGTTCTCGGGAGCCACACGGAACCGGCTCGAGTGGTGTGCATCTGTAATCATTTTAACTGCGAAAGCATCCGACCTGCCAACGCCTTGAGCATTATGTTCGGCCGAAATGGAGCACGTCTGGTTTTCGGGGCATGACGGAGAGAATCGGGTCCAAATTTGAGGAAAAGAGTTCACAGAACAGAATATAAAGTTTTGTTCTGTTGGAAGCTTGTGTAGTTTTGTCCGGCGAAACCTGGCCTCAATCAAAAAATCAAAAGAGCTCTCACTTGATAAGCCAAGGGGAACGTGTTTGTGACGTTGTACTAGTGCAGTAGTAGTACATCGAGGTCGGCTCATTTTCCACGTATATTTTGTGTAGCAAAAGAATGCGGAAAGCTTTCCTCCTGCTCTGTTCAGGCCTTTCCTCTGCGTTACCAGGCTAAGCGTTGGGAGGCACAGAGAGCACTTCCACGTCAGATTGTGTATGTTAAGGGGCCGGAAAGGGACGTGAGGCCCCTGAGCCGGTAGGGAAGTGGGTTGTTTAATAAGCACCCTCCACATGGGCGAGGAAGGCGCTTGGGATACGAACATCTGCCCTCGCTCTTTTTGTACCTCAGACCGACAGACGCTGTCTTCTCGGGCAGCCATTTTGTCTCGATGAGACTTCTTTCCTCCTGTTAGGAGGGGCCCTGCCTCATTAAAGAGCGAGCGGGGCCTCGTCCGATCTCGCTCTGATGAATCGCCGGTCCTGTCAGGCGCGTAATTGGAGAGACCTTCGTCATGAAGGCCGCCCCCCCTCTGCCCCCTCCAGGATCCTGACAGGAGCGATAACGCTGAGACCGGTTCATTAAAACCCGGACGCTTAACGTGACACCAGCGCTCAGGTACGAGCTACGAGGGGGACTGGAAAGAACAGGAGGTGGCCAGATTTATAGGTTCCGCGTCTCTCCTTTCCTTCCCCGGCCCCTTTTGTCGAGGGAACAAAGGCACGTCGGTGTCAGACAGGCCTGCGTGGGTGGGTACAGCGAAGGACGCTGTGGGTTTGTGTGCGTTGGGGGGGGTTCGAACAGGGATGCACGTGTGAATCGACTCAGCCCAATATTGTTTTAATTAATCTCGCCACGGTGGTCTTTGTGGTGAAACTATTTCCTTTTCATCTGGGGAAAAAAAAACCTCGTTTCTGCTGACACAGTTTTACCAGCTGGCTCCGATCCTATACGTTGACCTCGCCCCGCCTCGCCGCCGGAAGCTCTGTAGCGAGGCAGAGACACAATGGACGACAACTGTACGGCACCTTGTTTAGTATTCTCCTCGCCACATTCCCCCAGCACTCAGGCTTATCTTGATCCCTGTCATAATGAATTACAGCTGCCGCGGCTGCCTGTTCTCCCTTCGCCCCGGCCTTTCGCAAATGGCGAGCCCCAGAACAATACAATCCTCCGATTATTGAGGGCTTACTGCCAACGCAGGGGTGTGAACGGGCACCCGGACGCCCTTGATAAGAAATCTGAAATATGGACGCTCTTAATGTATAGAGATTACACAAACGGGAATCCACTGAAGAGTCGAGTCAAGTCAGATTTCTTTCTATAGCGCTTTTTATAATGCATTTTAGATGATCTGCTAATATCCAATCCCAATCTGAGCAAACCTATGGCGACAGTGGAAAGGAAAATCCCTAAACGTTATAAGGAAGAAACCTCGTTAGGACCGAGACTCAAAAAAGGAGGCTTGGATGATGAATGTCAGAAGAAACGAATTGATCTACAAATAACTGTAGTAATAGTTCAAAAACAGAAACTAATAAATATTAACAGAAATAAAATGGTTAATATAATAACATAAATAATGCATATCAGCATGTTTAGTCTGGCACACAGTCCCTTTAGACTTTAAAAGACACGCCTGGGGTAGTTTTAGTTTTAGTAACGAGTCTATTTTTCGCTTCTCATCTAGGTCGAGGGCCAAAAGTCTGAGACCATGTCAAGTCAAGAGTGGAGCATTGTCTCAAACCAGCTCTATAAATTTCTGGGCCCTGAGCCGCAACTTAGCAAACCTATGGCGACCGTGGCAAGGAAACTCTCTAAGGTCCGTAATTAGCTCTTATTTTTGGATTGGATAGTTCCAGTTCCACTTTCTGCGTTACTGGACCTCCCGACCAAGGGAGGAGGCCAGCGAGTGCATCCTTACGCCATCGTTTCCAAAGCGGGTGTATGCCTTTGCTGGCAGATAATTTGGGCGATGATTTGGGTGGGGAGGTGATCCCCGTCTGACTGTCTCTCCCTCAGAGAAGGCCAGTTGTGCCAGACTCGGTTGGCATTGATAAGTTACTGTATTTGACCGCTTTTTTTTGTCTTTTTTGGTTTAAATGAATGTCGCTTAATTCATTTAATAAAATGGGATCTATTGTATATATTTCCCCTTCGTTATGAAGGTTGCCAGTGCTAAATTTATCTTGCGGGGCAGATAGCGCTCCTCCAAGCGTGTTCGTTTTTCCAGCGACGCCGTGTCAAGTGCAGATTGAAAACAGGACGTGGTGGGCTTCATGTGTCTCAGAGGAAGCATGTGTTAACCCTCACCCCAAAAGTTGGTAGATGTGAGATAAGGGGAGCCTCGGCTCGTGGGTGGGAACAGAGTGGGGGAAAATGTGACGCAGTACTGGTATTAGTGTTTTCTGCCTTACCTTCAGTTATTGCATTCTTAACTATAAGCCTGACTATAAGGTCCGTCCGCTTTTACATTCAGTTATTTAAAAGATGCTCTCATTCCGAGCGACTTCTCACTGATACAGCCTTACAGGGTACAGTTTAAGAAATTGTGGATTAAGGGCCCAACAGTGCTGTAGCTAGTGCCTTAATTCCTGAGCCACCACTGTCCCCCATGTCCCATGATCCCCTAATGAAAAAGGTCATCAGAAGAATCAGATCAACACTTTATTATCATATATATTTCAGTATTGTACATTATGTACACACTTTTGCTTCAGTATTCAGGAAATAAGTATACTTTTGGTAAAATATTGTCACGATTTCAGTCATATTAATCAAGCAACGACCCTAAGGAAGTCATTTGTCTGTTAAAATTGCACGACACAGCCATGTAATGGATAAAATAAGCTTCAGTGGAATGCCTTTATTACTTTTGAAATGTTATGTTGTAATGTTATTTAACATGTCATAACTTGTTAACAGGTGTCACATTGCGAACACACACACTAAGATAATTAGTGATGCACCAATGCCACTTTATTCCTTCCGATACGATACCTGATGTTCAAGTATCTGTCAATACCAAGTGCCGATACCGACTCTATCTAACTGAACTACTTTAATCCTGATATTTATAGCATTCCACTTTTTATAGATCGGCCTGCCTTTATTATGTAAAAGCAGTAATATAAGCAATTAAAATAAAAGCAACGACTTTCCGTGTTGGTTTCCTCGAGCATTTCCGAGATCCGTTCTCTCTAAGCTCTGTGTTTGACCAGTATGGTTATAAAATTCCTCCCGTCATGAATGTGCTGTTCTTGCATTGTGGCGGTAAATAAATACAAACAATAAACACCGGGTGCAGACACGGGAAGCGCACAAGATCGATCCAGGCCATGTTTTGTTAAATGATTTGTGTAGGGATGCTCCCACCTTCTCTCTTCCTCCTCTTGTCCTCGACGCCCAAACAAAAGGCGCCCATGGCTTTCCTGTTCTCGCTTCCCTCCCCTCCCCCTCCACGTCTCGCATCGCTTCTTCCCTCGCTCCAGCCCTCTCTCGCACCTTCCGTCTCCCTCACCTTTCTCCCCTTCCTCTAAATCCTTTGTCTGGGCTGTGCACATTTTTCCCCTCACCTAATTGTTCTTCTGACATCATATTTCTCGTAGCGGGCGCAGCGGCCGGCGTAGGTATTCTCCGTGTGTTATTGGGACGCGCTCGGGGAGTGATTAAACCATCGTACATGATCTGTACGGCATGGGCCTCTCAGCGGGGCCTATCCATCACCGCCTAATGCAGCCCGGCGCATGACTTAGAGCTCCGGCGAAGGCCCGGAACGGCCAGCCGGGGAGGCGCGAGCGGGGTTTAACCCTCCGAAAGAATCGATCCAGGCCTCACCAGGAGGGCTTCCTGTCATTTTTGGTTTGTGTGTGTCTGCAGGATGTACGATCTCTAACCCAGCTGTCTGCCTCAAGAGGATTTTTAGGGAATAACACTGTAAGTGTGGATGTGCATCCCTAGTTCTGAGGAAGAAAGAAACCTTGGGAGACCAAAGACTCAAAAAGGGGGACCCAACTTCCTTGGGCGGAGTAGATGATAATTAGAGCGAAACTAAAGTCATGGAGTCCAAAGTTTAATAGAAATGTGAAGTATGCACATCGACATTAAGTGGCCCGGGTATGATGGATAAATCTAAGAGCGGGAAAAACTAAAGTCATGGAGTCATGGTCGAATATTAAAATGTGAATATTGCACAGTGGAGCTCATCAGATGTACTCATTGTGTAGGGCTGGAACTGGTACCGGAACACAGCTCGGAGAGAAAACAGAAAATGTAATTAGTTATGGATTAAGAGCACAGTGTCTAATAACAATCACTGATGCCATGTCAATCACTGATGCCATGTGTAGCATGAGACCCCGGCAGCATTAGCTCTAGCAGCATAGCTAAAAAGAGGAGAACTGGTAGGTAACACAGCTAAGAGGGATCACATGAGACATTGGCAACCCCACGGGAGGCAGAAGACAGCAACACAACGTCTCTGATCACCATAAGACTCTTTGGCTATGAACCCCAAGCTCTGCCCGTAGTCTAAGGCAAGGATGCACGAGTCAAGATCACGAGGACCAAAGCCCAGTTCAGCCAGACCGCCCACTCAACACTCCCGGCTAACGGACAAGGCAGGCAAGCCAGACATGACTCCAGACTCCGGCCCCAGTAACCCAAGCCATGTATCCCGGTCTAAATCTAGTCAAAAGCCTGCGTAAATAAGTATGTCTTTAGCCTAGACTTAAAATTTTGGAGAGTGTCTGAGTCTCGAACAAAAGTGGGAAGTTTATTCCATAGTTTATTCCCCCTGCTGTGACTTTTTTAATTCTAGGAATTAAAAAAAGTCCTGTACCCTTCGAACAAAGTAGATGAGTTGGATTGTAAAACTCTAAGAGTTCACTCAGATAATGAAGGGCCAGGCCATGTAGAGCTTTATAAGTTATAAGAAGTATTTTTTAATCAATGCGGAATTTGACTGGTCACCAGTGCAGTGATGATAGAACAGGAGTGATATGATCAAATTTTCTAGTTCGAGTTAGCACTCGGGCAGCTGCATTCTGAACTAACTGAAGTTTATTTATAGATTTACTAGAGCATCCAGTAAGTAAGGCGTTACAGTAATCCAACCTTGAGGTTATAAACGCATGAACAAGTTTCTCTGCATCATTACAAGAGAGGAATTTCTAAGTTTAGCGATATTATGTAATTGAAAGAAAGCAATTCGCGTGATGCTGCTAATGTGCGCATCAAAGGAGAGATCTGAATCAAATGTGTCACACCCAAGTTTTTTACAGATGGACTGGGCAGTACTGGACAGCCATCTAGATTTAGGATAGACGTAGCCAAACTGTCTCTCACAGCCTTGGGTCCCACTAACAGAACCTCAGTTTTATCTGAGTTAAGTAAGAGAAAATTAAATAACATCCAATCTTTTATTTCCTTTAAACAGTTCTCAATTTTGTTGATTGTAAGGCTGTTATTAGATTTGGCTGATATGTACAGCTGTGTATCATCTGCATAGCAGTGGAAATTAATGCCATGTTTACGAATAACTGAGCCTAGGGGCAGCATGTACAGAGAGAATAAAAGCCAAGCACTGACCCCTGAGGCACGCCATACTTCACTTTTGAGAGCTTACACCTTAGATTATTTATATGAACAAACTGGTCCCGGTCGTTTAAGTAGGATTTAAACCAAGAAAGTGCTGATCCCTTAATACCTACAGCATTTTCTAGTCTGTTTAGTAAAACATCTATAGTGTCAAATGCTGCACTTAAATCTAACAGAACAAGAAAAGAAACACATCCCTTATCTGAAGACATTAGCAAGTCATTTAGTACCCTAATTAATTCTGTTTCAGTACTATGATGGGGCCTGAAGCCAGACTGAAATGTTTCATAAATACCATTCCTTTGGAGGTAACTACAGAGCTGCTGATAGACGGCTTTTTCTAAGATTTTGGACAGAAACAGTAGATTTTAAATTGGGTCTATATTAGATATCACACAAAGGTCAAGATTGGCTTTTTTAATCAGTGGCTTGATAACGGCAGACTTAAAGGATTTGGACACATAACCAAAGGTGAGGGATGAATTTAAAATAACTAACAGTGGCTCTATAATACTAGGTATTACTTGTTTGAGTAAACATGTAGGAATTGGATCTAATAAACATGTTGATGACTTGACGAGCTGATCAGTGCGCGATAGTTCAGTATTAGTAATTGGGGGTTAAAAAGTTCTATCTTGATTACGGCTAATTGAACAGATGTCTCCGGCGAAGGCCCGGAACGGCCAGCCGGGGAGGCGCGAGCGGGGTTTAACCCTCCGAAAGAATCGATCCAGGCCTCACCAGGAGGGCTTCCTGTCATTTTTGGTTTGTGTGTGTCTGCAGGATGTACGATCTCTAACCCAGCTGTCTGCCTCAAGAGGATTTTTAGGGAATAACACTGTAAGTGTGGATGTGCATCCATCTGCCATCTGTGCTCAGAGCCGGGTCCAAAACTGAGCTCACTGCCAGCGTTATTTATGACCGAAAGCAGGAGCAAATCATACACACATGGTTATACAGTCCCGCCAGTACAGGGTCATATGGTTATTATATAAAGAATAAACGATCATGCTTCTATTTAGCATTTTTCATGAATTTAATCCATTACCAATTGTACACTCAGCAAAACAATTCCAGTGAAAACTTGACTATATACGATTTTTAGATTTCTGTACGAGTTTCTTTCATTTTTGTTCTCACAAAGAGAGGTTTTATCCCTCGATGATCACCACTGGGATCGTGACGTGCTGATTAATAGTTATATTTATGCACTGATCTGCATTTTCTTCAAATTCTTGACTATATACTGCATTTCAGTCTCCAGAGCGTTTGATCGCCATTTTGTGGGTGCTGTGTTTAATTCCAGATCAGTTGCCAGATCCAAGAAATAATCCCCCACCTGGTCTATGTAAATAACCCCAAAAGAAGCAAAATTTCTAAGAATAAGAGGACCTGGCAACCATGTTTGTTTTCCCTGTCAAATCCAATTATAATCGGGTAACTGGTATGCATGCTATGAGTAACCCGATTACTGGGGTAAAATCCAGCTCTCTTTATCGGATTTCTTAATCTGATTTCTAGATCGGCTGTGGCTGTACACACGACCACTTGACTGATCAGATAACTGCAGATATCTGACTGTGGTCGGATTATTAAGTGTGCATGTAACGCACTCGGTTATTTCAAAAATATGATGGTACAAACGTCTTTTGAAATTAAGCCAACTTCAAACAGCTAAATAATATCGCAGTCTTAAAGAATCAACTGACGTATTTATTATCATTATAACATGATGATAAATGGATATCATATATGAAACCTGCCATCTCTAGCAAAATATGTATGTAGAAATATGAAATATCTATTGTAGATTCCTGGTTCTGTTTCTAATGAACTTTAAAACGAATCAGTCCCTGTCTGATAGGCCTCAGGAAGGATGATTGTGCCACCCCAGCAAACGAGCGCAGTGTTGAACTGTGTGTTTAGCACCTTTCTGAGGTCATAATATCAGGCTGGCCAATCAGAGCTCGGTCATCGGGCAGAACAGCTCATCGATAGCTTATAGGACGAGCAACAGGCTGCCTCTAAAAACATGGATATTAAAGAAAGATCTGGTGGGATAGAGCTGAAAGGCTGGAGAATGATGGAGATAGAGCTCACAGGGACTGGATGGAAGCGTCTGATTATTTATCCAAGTGGTTTCTAGCCTAAAAACAAAAAAACTATAAAAATTCCTGCACTCCTCTTCACTTGGCTTTATTTTATTAAGTGGACGATGTGAAAAAGACACGGAGAAATCTCCGAGACATTAAGAGAAGGGAAATTTCTTTGTTTTTCTGCCTGTCTCGTGCACAGAATGTAACTTCGTCTCAAATCAGGATCTGGTTTAATTCCACGTGGGCTTCTTTATTATGGCTTGGGACCTGTTTTTGTTTTGGATAGTCGGCGTGAGGTCACGATGAGCAGACATAATATGCAAAGCAGCCATATCGTACGTTAGACTGATAGCAGGGTGAGGGATTATGGTCGGGACGTTTTAATCTGCTCTCCTGTCCGGTTTTACCCCCTGAAAGATGGTAAAGGGGAGGCGATTTGTCTTTGTCAGCCCCCCTCGCCTCCTTCCCCGCCGCTCTCGTTAAGTCTTATCGTCCGCTGTGCAGGCGCCTTGTGGATGTGCATCGTGCTGAATCCTCACTGTAAGGCCGAGCAGAAGGCCTCGTGGCTGCGGCAGCTCAAGAAGTGGAACGGGGTGGACGTGTGCCCCTGGGAGGACGGTAACCATGGCAACGAGCTGCCCAATCTGACCAACGCTCTGCCTCAAGGCGCCCACGCCAACCAAGGTGAGTGCGACGGCGTTACGGGGGGTGTGGGGAAGGAAGAAATTCAGCCTTTTAATGGTTTCTCCAGTCCGAAACCTTTTAGTTCAACCGTTTAGTCCTTTAAAAAGTCGCAAGTCTCCGAGGGGCGCTAATGGCCTCTGTTATATAGGCTGAAATGTCTCTTTATTGTGTAGTTTGTAATAAATTCTATTTATTCATTTCCACACTCTGGTAATTAGTGAGTAATGATCTCTCTAAGGCGTTGTTTTGCTTTTCCTCTAACTTTTCCGAGCTCGGTCTCGGCTACAGATAAGTGTTATTATAGTGCCACGATATTTCAATTTAAGCTATTTTGTATTCACATACCGCGCTACCACCCATTTTTGGTTGATCAAGGCTTGTGTGTGTGTGTTTTTAAATAGAAATAGTAGTGGTAGTGTAGTAGGGATAGATTTGATAGATAGGATCCATTAGGAATAGTCCATTAGTGCATTACTTTTACATTTACAGTATTTACCTTAGACAGAGGGGGTCAAGTTTGGAAAAAGTTAACTCCGTCCTTCACACTGAGTCTGAAACTGATGGACCAAGATGCTGTGCAAAAGTTTTAACCGGAGCCTGTTCTAATTTATGCATTAAAATCAGGCTGACCAATCAGAGCTCGGTGGCCGGGCAGAACAGCCCAAGGGCTTATAGGACGAGCAACAGCTGCCTCTAAACACATGGATATTAAAGAAGGATCTGGTGGGATGGAGCTGAAAGGCTGGAGAATGATGGAGATAAAGCTCACAGGGGCTGGATGGAACCGTCTGATTATTTATCTAAGAGCGTTCTAGTCTGAAAACACAAACTATAAAAATTCCTGCACTAACATTCACTCGTGTTTTTGTTTTTTGTAAGCTGATGATGTGAAAAAGACACGGAGAAATCTCTAACTCATTAAGAGAAAGGAAAATAAAAGCAAGCAAAAGCAGGGAGTTTTGAGTGCTGAAGTTGAGTTTTCACTCCGTCTGAAGGTGCCACTAGGTGCGGAAAAATCGTGCTTGGTGTGAAGAAGCCTTCATATGCAAATATTGTTTACTATACTCACCAGTTCTGTATCCTATAGCATAATAGTGCTATACCTCGTTATCTCAGCCTCTGTTTCATGGCCATTTTTGGCAAGAGGCGAGTTTGGGGACTTAACGAGGTTACTGCTAGTCAACAGCGGCAGATGAAGAAGCTCTTCTAGTCAATATAAGTAAAGTAATAGCGGATTACCTCCATTTTCAAGCAGAAGTACAGTGTACAGTTTCTATTCATTTAGCCGTATCTGTTGCCCAAAAGCATCTTTAACGCACAGGAAGGCAAGAAGGGGGTGTGCAGTCTGTATAGGAGACCCTCTCTGTAGTATTAAATTGACACCTACCGATGGGTCTCCTGAAAGTCTGGCAGCTTAACGAGGCGGAATTTAATTGCTGGCAAGACGTTTTAAGCTTGGCGAGGTTGGCGGCTTAAGTGCACGGAGGGACTTCACAGCTTTTTTTTCTAGACACCACCGTTTCCTTGTCTTTCAGATTTAAACGCACGCCCTCACCGGACAGTGTTCACGAGGGCCATCGAGGCGTGTGACCTCCACTGGCAGGACAGTCACCTGCAGCACATCATCAGCGACGACCTCTACACCAACTACTGCTACCACGACAGCACTGAAAACTCGCTCTTCGACTCGCGAGGCTGGCCCCTGTGGCACGGTGAGTCCCTGAAGGACACGGTATTCACGCGGTCGCTTCGACTGCCGGGCTTCCTGTGGATCGGACTAAATAAGTTCTGTCTATCTAGTACATCCATTTCCTCTGAAATGTTAGTCTACCTGTTATTTTATTTTAATTATAATTTATTTATCGATATTAATATTTTTATATTATATTTAATATAATATAATATTATACTAAATATTTATTTTTATTTTTAAATATGTTCTCTATGTTAATATTGATTTAGTTTCTGTTTATTTACACTTCTCGTACATGTATCATCTAAGCCTCCCTTTTTGAGTCTTGGTCCTAACAGGGTTTCTTCCTTATAACGTTTAGGGATTTTCCTTGCCACTGTCGCCCTAGGCTTGCTCAGTTTGTGGTTGGGTTTCATCTAAAATGGTAAAGCTGCTTTGAGACGATGCTCCATTGGAAATGTATGACTTGACCTGCATTATAAAATAACTTCCCCTCCATTTTAATCTTCCAGAACACGTACCCACAGCCTGTGCCAGGGTCGATGCCCTGCGATCGCACGGTTACCCTCGAGAGGCTCTGCGGCTGGCCATCGCCATCGTCAACACACTGCGCAGACAGCAGCAGAAGCAGCTGGAACTTTTCCGAAATCACAAAAAAGGTGAGCTGCTCAGATGGTCCCTCTGCGTGGGTTTACTCCGGGTACTCCGGTTTCCTCCCACAGTCCAAAGGCATGCATGTTAGGTTAAACTGACTAGACTAAATTGGCATTGACTTGAGTGTATGAGTGACTTGTCTTGAGATAACCTCGTGTATGGATGTAGCCTTGTGTGTGTCGCTGGACATGGCCACTGATGCTGACAGCGGCGTTAAATAAATAAATAAACGTAAACAGATGCCGATGGATCGTTCCTTTGGTGTTTCGGCTCCGTGTTGTCCCAGAGCGCACCCTTCTGCGTCGCTTCAGAGCTCTTCATCCGAGCGTCCACTGGCGCAAACCGTTGCGGGGTCGACTGCATTTAAATGCAAATGACTACCTGTTGTGGGACTGGCACACGGGCGTGCCGACATTCAAATGAGGAATGTAAAGTGGCGTGGCAGTGATTTGCACGGGAGCCGCAGGAACAGAGGCGATCGCGGATCTCAGGTGTCTGCCATTGTGCTTCTGCACAAAAGGAGCCGTGCTGGAGGGCCGGGGCTTTGTCTGAGAGAAGGCCATGTGCGGAACTTGTGAGAAGTCACGACACGCGGAACGTGATCAGGAAGGATCTCGTTCATTTAATTTTGAGGGAAGAAGGCACAGCTTTGGTGCATGTCAGAAGTGTGTGTGATGGAGGAGCCACAGCCATTAAACATGGATGGTGTCTGTTAATCATTTTATGTGCACATGAGGACAGCTGCACTCTACAACTCTTCTGTTCTGCGGTGCTCCGATACGGACGCTTACACACAGTATTGGTATCGCCGATAGACGGCACCGATACCACGAAGCGCTTACTGACACGCATGCGCCCCACTAGACGAAGCTTATCTGGAACCAGCAGCATGTGGGGATTATTCGTTATAGCAAAATCTGTAACGCCGATATTCTGAGGGGCGGCTGAAATGTAAATATAACCGACGATTAAAAGTAAGATTCCCTATTTGTATTCATTACTGCATTATGAGGCAATTTTTTCATGGCTCTAAAACTTTTCAAACTCAGCCAGTAAATATGATTCTTATTTGGGATACAGAACACTGAAGATAAAGGCACGCCTGTTTATGAGAGGGGAACGCTGGGAGTAGACCTATGGAGCCGTCCTGTTAGGTAGAGTCAGTATCGGTGTTAAGAGCTCAAATTTGTTTTTGCGTTGCTCTGTCCAGACCTGCTCCACAAAGGCATGACCTCCATCACGAATCTGGAGGGTTGGGTGGGTCACCCTCTGGACCCCATCGGGACGCTCTTCAGCACGCTAATGGAGTCGGGCCGCGGTGACGAGGAGAGCTCCCCCGACTTCTCAGGTACACTGTCTCACAAACAGCTGATCTGTACAGCACCTGACTCTGACGTCCACACACACACACACACACACACATTTTGAGGAGGAAACACTTGGGTGGATCACCCTATCGATGACAGTCAGCTGGTTTTTGAACGTCTGGTCACAGCCAGTGTTTTTTTTGACTGGGACAGTGGCCAAACTAAAACTAGAACTGCATGACACTTAAAAGAGCTCTGATTGGTCAGCCTGATTTTAACAATGCAGAAATTGAGAAGATCAAAGCCGTTTCAAACTGAACTTTTTGGAAAAAAACTGTGAGTGTGTGTGTGTGTGTGTGGTGTGCCTCATATGTGTATTCTGTTTATGCATCTGACGGGAATGACAGTAATTTCAGTTAAAATTAGGAATTTTTGTCTGTTAAGATCTGAATTCCGGAACATTCCGCCATTCGTTTCTATGGGACACTTTTTTTAAATTGTAAATTCATTAGAAACTACAAACAAAAATGCACGCTGCTGGAGCACCGAGTCTTACCTTAAACAGTTTGGGCTGTATTAACTGCAGAATAATAAGATATGAGAAGTATGAGGAATAGCAGCAGTGCAGTGCTTTAAGCCCTCCATTAACATCATTTGCTGTGTTTTGAGGTTATTTTGGGTTGATTTCAGAGCCAGGTGAATTTTGGGTAGGCTCCAGAACCTTCCGTTGTCCCTGAGGCTAGTATTAGACACATTAGGGGACTTTTGCACTGGAGGAAAACATTTTCAGAGTTCATAGTACCGCTGGAGTTCACAAAAATGTGTAGCTTATAGCCTTGTGCACCGGTAGCCGTTATAAACAACAGATCTTCAGCTAAAAATGGAAAATAAACAGACAAACGGACCGACAGCGAAGTCCAGGCTTTACTGGATGTAGAACTGAGACAAATACCGGATCTGCTTCAGACCTGCCCTGCCATAAAGACGTTTATTCGCACTTGTAAGGAAAAGATACATAGCTATGAGCACAACACAAAAACACACTCTGTCCTGAACAGTCCTATTATGAACAGCTCTAGTAGAAAAATGAAGATGTTGTGATTATTCCCCCAGATTAGAGATCGTTCATGTTTTATTACTTCCAGACTTCTCTGTTTTTATCGGTTTCATAGTAATGTGTAGTAATTTGTTCCCGACACCCCCCTACTTAACCCCGCGTTGTGGTTCGGCGCACATTCCCACACTGCTGTGTGTAACCGAGCCCCGACTGCATCCTTTCCTCTTGCATTTTTAATGCTTTTTAAAATTTTTTTGTTCCCCATCTCTTATTCATGAGCCTTGATTGGCGAGATGGCTGAACGGACCGCCATCATTACGCACCGCTGGCAACTTCAAGCCTTCGGTTCTCGCTTGGCACCGTCCAGCGGGTACAGGCGCCCTAGATTAAGGGCGTACCTGTAAATCCTTTTTTACAGGACTAGTCGTCGAGCGACCTGGGTTTCTGAATATGCTGGATCGGATCGGTCTGTGCCACCCTTTACCTGCTAGTTTTTGAGCAGGTCAGCCCTTGGCATTAGCTGCTTAATGTTGTAGAAGGAGCTCCGTTTATTATAGAAAAGAACGAAAAAGGAAGGAGGAGGTGCGAACGTGACGCCTCGGCGGCTCGTTCTGTGCCCTTGTTCGTGATTAGCACGTTAAACCCTCCTGAGGTCAGGCGCCGAGTCCAAAGAGGCATCATTAAAACATTACGATCCCGCTCGCAATTATCCCCAAATGAGCCGGCATCGGTGGTAATGAATAATCTCAGACCTGGAGTCCGACAGCACTTTATCCTCATCGTTAAGATAATGATTATACGGACCAGGTATAAAAAAGAGACGATACGAATACCCTCCTGTTTCTGTGAATCCAGAGGTTTCCATGTAATCCCGGTAAGCTGATCTAGCCGAGGACTCTTGGGTGATTGAGTCCTAATTTCAGTGCCAGCCTCGAGCTCTGCTCTCGTTTGCCAGTCGCCGGAGTCTCATCAGAGCCTGGCCTTTCACAGGCAATTAAAAGGGCAGACTCAAAACTGGATCTGAGACGGATCCTGACTGGCTGAAGATCAGTGGTCTGAAGAACAGCAGGCCTAAGCGGCGACTCCTCTCTCGGAATCTAGTTTTACGCCCGTCTCTCCCACGAGCCCATTTAAAGACCTTCCACAACTGGCTGCAGTTGGCATCTCATAACCTGCACAACACTAAACAGTTTTTGTGCAAGTCCAGCAAACTTTTGCTTCGCTCTGAGGAGTAATTGAACGAGGTTTAGCCGGTGTCCTGGCACAGCCGGCTGCTTCATTAGGGAAGCGCTGTTCTCTCTGGTGCCTCATTATAATGCGGCCAGGCCAGACAGCGCTTCCTGCGAGGCGGCTCTCAGTGTGGAGGTGAACGGTGTCAAAATGCCCTTTGGAAGAAGGCACGAAGAAAGGTTGTTAATTACTGAATTTTACGCTAAAGATGCAAATAATGCTGAATTATACCACAGTTAGTTCCGACCCCGCAATCCGATTGGCTGAGAGACATTCTAGCCATGCTATTATTGCCCGAAAACAGCACTCTGACCGACGCTCTACAAGTATTACTCCGCGGCATACGCACGTAGCCATAGCAACAACGCCCGCCCTAAAAAGCAGCCAAGTTATAATGACACAAGAAAAACACTGCTGAAATGAAAGCTATAATTTGTTCATACCAACCTGAGCCAAAGGTTTATCACCTTTAGGATTTGGAAGCGCTGGAAAACCGAAACGAAGTCAGTCCTTTAAATCAAAGGTCCTGGACTCTTAATGAACATCGACTAAAGATCAGTTTGAGTCCCATCACCAAAAATGCTGGATCAGCTTCTAGCTGGGTTTGGTTTGATGGATCAGTCAGAAATGTTCCGGGAGAGTTATACAGCATCAGCAGCTTCATCGGTTCCATCAGCTCCTTCTTTCTGATTTTCTTCACGGCGTTTGCTGGTGTTAAACTTGGCGTCTCTCATTAAACACCATCCCCGGCTGATCGGAGCTTCATTCATGGATCTGTTAAGCACAGCTCCTATTAACCCGACCAGCTGCTGATGCTCTAGAACTCCGACTTCAACATTTCTGACTCCGAACATTCACATTAAGAGCTTCAGCTAACAAATTTGCAATCACTAATCAAACAGGATCTGTTCTTTGGTTCTAACACCGGGATCTCACTCCGATTTGCTTCAATTGGTAGAATAGTGGATCTTAGTAACAGCCTGCCTCATAAACCCGATCCATTTTATTTGCTGAATGTAAATAAACATTTTTTAAATAAAAAAACAAATTAAAGCTTACCAATCGATATATTTGTGTTTATTGGCTGTATGGTAAGTTAGTCATTCCATTCCGTACTGTTAGGACTGAAGGGCTTAGTCGCGGGGGAACGATAGAATGGAACTATTTTAGGGATAAACAAATCGGTTTTTTTTTTTAGAATAAATGGTGATAACGGAACGTGCTTTGACGTGAGATGATACACTCCCTCTTGTGTATGCCTAAATATCTAATTCTGGAGAAACAGTAAATAAATATAATATCGATGCAGGCGTAAACACACTTTGAGTGGGATGCCAGTCTAACAGGGGTACTTTGACTGTTTACTCAGTGTAAAGGTTTATAGGTTTATATGTGGTGGCTTAGTGGATAAAGTACTGGATTATGGACAAGAACGTCCAGGGTCCAGACCCAACATTGTTAGGTCTTTGAGCAAGGTCCTTGGCTCAAAATTTGGACTGGAAGATGAGGGGATCTGCTAAACTGACTTGATGTTCCTTCCATGTTTTATTACTGCGTCTATCGGGGGTCACTAGTTTCCACACGATCACCACGTCCTTTACTAACGCCCAGTCGTGTTTCCCCCCTCAGGATCGATGAGCTCCGGTAAGCACGCCGATATGCACTTGTTCCCCACGGCACGCCGGTTCCTGGAGGAAGGCGAGTCCTACCTGGCCCTGGCCGTGGAGACCGCGCTGATGGGCCTCGGCCAGCAAAGGATCATGCCCGATGGCTTGTACGCCCAGGAGAAGGTGTGCCGCAACGAGGAGCACCTGATCGCCAAGCTGCAGGAGGTCGAGCTGGACGACTCCCTGGTCAAGATCTTCCGCAAGCAAGCCGTCTTCCTGCTAGAGGGTGAGTCCGGAGTACGAACGAGCTCGCTTTGAAATGGCAGGTCCGATGGCCGATCTCTGATCGGATTCGTCTCGTCGTCTCATTTTGTTGTCGGTTGCATTCCTTTATCGCGGTGCGATCGCAGGGCGCTTTGTTTTGCCAAAACAAAATGGAATTCCGTAAGGCCTTTGGGGGGAGGGCTTTTCTGTGAAAAAGGCATGCAGATATGTTGCATATTTCCAGCAAGGTTAAATCCTGGTGCAGAGCAGTTGCTGTTGCTCAGCCTGGCTCTCCGAGCAGTGTTTTGTGAGCTCTGAACTGCGAGTGTGGAAAGAATGCGAAATGGCCACTGCAGGCAGACTGGCTCCTTATGAAAGAATGACAGAAGCTGATAAACAGGCCGTGCTGCGTCCTCTTCACCCTCCCCTCCTCCCCTCCTTCCCTCCTTTCCTCCCGGGCCGTGCCAGCAGTCTCACGTTGGCACGCCGAACAGGAAAAGCACGCCAGAATGAGAAGAGGCTTTAAGAGACCCACCGTTTAGTTTCTGTGTGCTGTGTGGCTAGGTTTGCTCTTTGCTGCTGGATGCGTTCATACGGCCGCTGTGTTTCCCCTGCAGCATTAGCGTCTATCCGGGGCGTTCAGTTAATACGGCCGCATGTGCCTGTGATGTGGTCTGCAGTCGGGGCCCTTCTCAGTCGAAAATAATCTAATGACAGGGGAAGCAAAGCCCTCGCTTGATTTTGTAGGCAAGTGCGAAAAAGGCCGTTACTCACTCCAAAGTGAGCATGCACCCATAGTTAGTCCGATGATGAGAAGGACGTGCAAAACGAGCCCTGAGCAGATTAGGGGTCTGTATCAGAAAGGACGTCACGCTACGATTATATCACTGAGAATATACAAACAGCTCATATGAGTACCGGCGGACGATCCTAATACATCACATCATGCTGATCATTCAGAACACTGCACTGCGCCATCTACAGGAGCGGAGATTTATGTACGATCACATTTATACGTACATATACACGTACGTACGTGTGCAGACTCTTCATTTACGCAAATTTGAGAAATGGTCCGTGATGGACGATCGGTTCTGTGTCGATCTGTGATGAACAGCAAAGTCATTATAAGATAGCATACGAGACCAGGCTCCTCTCTTTATATATCCGAAACTGAGCGAGAAATTAACGTTTAAAATGCAGATTTGGAATCTGGTATAATCTGACAAAAATGATGTAATGTACTTACAGGTTCAAATAACATTATTCTGCACTACAAAGGGGCCGAGACTCAGCACCCCACTCTCTGACACATTTCCTAATGTGCTGATTGGTCCTTTCTAATGAGGGGGCGGGGCTTCTGTACTACAGTCCCATTCCTATTTCATCCATATAAGTCTGCTCCTTATAGCACGTCTCTCATAACAGACAGAGCTGTACAACGTCAGGTTTAAAGTAGGATCAAAGCGCCACCTAGTGACGGACCGAAACGTGGCGGCTTATCGGGGTAGAATTTCATTCCTGGCAGGACATTTGTCACATTTTAAGCTTTTCGAGGTAAAGTGAATGGACATAATCCGTCCTGCCATCACAGGTTACTTTATACAGTGTTAAATGGAGGTAAAGCCTCTGGGTTTGTTTCTGTTTTTATAATAGGTGATGTCTTGCAATCTACAGAAGCCACACCTAGCTAAACACACACACACACACACAGACTGTATAGGTCTCCTCAGATCGATGAGTGTGTAATGGTTCCATCAGCACAGTCATTCCATTCAGATCAGAGCTGCCATAGTCCAGCGCACTAGAAAATGAGTTTTGTGTGTGTGTGTCTGTGTCTGTGTGCTCACGTGTTTGTTTCTCCCCACAGGTGGACCCTACAGCGGTTTGGGGGAAATCATCTATAGAGAGAGTGTTCCGATGCACACGTTTGCCAAGTATCTTTTCACCTCCCTCCTACCTCACGATGCCGAACTGGCATACAAAATTGCACTGAGAGCGATGCGGTGAGTTTCACACACTCAACATCAAACCTGTTCCTCTCGAACGTCTGCAGAAAACCCAGCGAAGCCCTTATTCCTCTGTCACGCGCCGGCTTTCGCTTGAAAACTCGCTAAATAATTCACTGCTCGAAATGAGATTCAGAAGAAATGGGAATAATAGTCTAATTTGGGACGGGGAAATGATACCGAGCTCCTCGACTCATTTCCTCAGCTGTGAACGTAGCTGTGTCTATTATTCAACATTTCCGTGACAAAATGCGTTAGAGGGGCGCCCACCAACCAACGCAGTGACCCGGGTTCGAGTCCCTACTCTATCTTATAGTGTATAAATATATAATATTTTTATATTTAGCTCTGTGTAGTTACACTAATACTATAAACGTGTTAATTAGGTAACTTCTTTTTTTCTAGTTTAATTCTTACTCCTAACATCTAGGCTGCCCAGAGATGTTTTTGAGTTTTTGCTCCTTCTTCCGTATAACACTAGAGGAGTTTTTCCTTGGCGCCGTCACCCAAGTCTTGCTCAGCTAGCGCTGTGGGCCTAGATATTTATAAAACCGATTCGAAACAATACATTTGACTTGACTCGGAGGGAGGGGAGACTGGTCAGGGGATCATATGCTGGCCTCGGGGCAGGCTTACATCTGAGTGGAGCATGTGTGGCAGCGGTGACCCCTACCCTGTCCTGCCCCTTGAAATTCTGGTACAGGCCCTAGACCCAGCACAAACCCAGGCCCAGGTCTGTAATATTTAATATTCAGTCAGTTTGAACATGCAGAGCTCATGCATTGATTTCTATATGTGGAAGCAAACATTATGTTCTGAAAATACTCCCAGTTTAAGTTAACCAGTAACTATTTCCAGAGCTGAGGAGCATCGATGCTAGCAATTACATACACATTCCTCGTTTTTTCGCCCCAGAATTAAAGCGCATTACTGTACTGACTGTCTGTGGCGTCGCCCTTTTGCCACCACGTACCCACCCTCCCTCAAATGATGGGTCAAAAGATCCAACAGGATCAAATTTGCCAATAGGAGAAACCAAGCATGTTATTAAAATATACAGACTTTAATGATGAGACGTCTCCTCATCAGTGAACAGTACTGTCATACTGATTTGGATTTAACATGAAAGAATGAAAGAAACACCTACATTTCGGTGCAGCAGGAGCAGCGGCCCCAGGCTCAGTATCGACTGGCTCTATAAAAAGCGCTCGCCATCCAAATAACAGCTTTTGATCCGATATAAAATTACGATGATATTTTTAATACTCGGTTCTTCTGTGGCTGCAGTTCGCCTTGTGTCAATATTGTCGTTCCGTTTAAAAGCCGCGCCTGATGACGTCCTTATTTATAGCGCACGGGGAGGACTACGTTACGGCTTCGTCCCCTAACCTCCCAGGCTCTATTTAAAGCCTCACCCTTTCGGAGGCTCGGAAACGGGTTTTGTATACAAGAGCGCCGCAGCTCGCCCGCATCGACGCCATCTGGGTCACTTAGCTCGAACGCAAACACCCGGGAACAACGAAGGGTTTTCCCCTCCTATTTTGAGCGCGAGTCAAGAATTACCGTGGCATTATTTGATAACACGTCGAGTATCTGGACAAATAGGCTCCCCGCAGTGGTTCCTTCAGAAAGCCGCCTCTTTGTGCGAGCGCAGCGCCTTAGGCTGTCTCCGGGCCGTTTTTTTCTCCCACTGCTAATAGCCGTGGAAAAGGACAGCGTGGTCTTTCAGAGCCGAGGGGCCTGCACCACTATTCTGGAACAGGTGAAAAGTTCAGCGTACGCCCACAGGAGTTCTGGTTCCTCTCGCCACATGGGCTGCATTCGCTTTTTCAGGGATGCGTATTTAATGCCCGTCCGCTCGCCTTCAGCCGGGACTCGATGTTATTTCAGTTGTAGACAAACGTCGCTGATTTATAAATGCAGGCACTTGGACAAACAGCGGAGTGATGCCAGGTTCTCCACCGCTCATTCGTCTTACTGTAGGCTACTCTATAGCAAGCCCACACCCTGTCTAAGTATAACCTGAACCCGTGGTGCAGTGGAGCTCTTCTGTGGTTCAGCAAGGCCCCCCAAAAAAGCTTGTACAAGGGGGATAATTAAGACTAATGACCCAGTGGGCTCTGATTGGTTTCTCTGTATGCCCTGAACCTGATGAAAAAACTCCAGGGTGAAGTCCAGTCAGCCTGATTGATTACTGCCAGGCGTTACAGTGACACTGGTGAATGAAACCCTTTATAGAACTTGATTAAATCGGATGCTGAGGGCTACAAACTCGCCGACCTTGCCTAATCAGATCCTCTGGTGCCTCGCCGCTTTATGACCGACAGCTTTTCATTTTTGCTCTCTCTCTCTCTCTCTCGCTCTCTCTCTCTCTCTCTCTCTCTCACAGGTTACCAGTGTTGGAATCCACAGCTCCATCCGGAGACATGTCCCGGCCTCACCATATAGTATCTGTTGTGCCCAATCGCTACCCACGATGGTTCACGCTCAGCCACATCGAGTCCCAACAGTGTGAGCTGGCCTCCACCATGCTCACTGCAGCCAAAGGTGAGACTGGTTTGCACTCCATTAGTGAAGCTGGATGACTCACTGGTTAAAGCTCAGGACTTGAGCATGGCCCTTCATGTTTGAGGAAGGGTATTTGATGAATGCTTTAAATGTCAGAATATTTCTGCGTTACATGTGGCTCCTTCATGAGCTTCTGGACTAATTAAAGGTTCTGGGTTTGAATCCTGGCTCTGCCGCGGCTTTAACTGCAAAGTCACATTTGCATAAAGTCATTCATTTGTTCCAGAAGGCTCATCAAGAACCGAAAACGACGAGTACTGAGTAAATGCTTCCCTTAAGGAAAAATGTAAACTGAATGAATGGGTTCCAGACCCCCAGAGAATCCCCCCTGTATGAGATTCTCAGCACTAATGGAGTTATTGTACAGGGGCTCCTGATTTATGATGGGGATATGTTCAACAAATCCATCATAAGATGCATATAACATGAACCGATGAGTTTAATACAGTCTGTATTGTATCATTAACACTTACATTACCCTACAGTTACCCAGAATCATTAACACAAAGCATATTTTATAATAAAGCGTTGAAAAATCTTACGTAACTTAGTGAGTCATGGATTTAAAGTGAAAAATAAAAGCGAAAGCATGTTCTGGAGGATTCAGTTCCTGTTTTCTTTTAGGTTTTCTCTTAGAATAACCTTTTTAGGACCCATGGAGGTTTATTTGCACTAAGCATACAGACTGTAGATGTAAAAATAAAGAAAAACACCATAAACACAGAGCAGATCTGCACTGATGAATCTGAATCACTGTGTAGTGAATTGTGAATAGAGTTTCGTCTGAAATGAAGTTTAAGTGAGTGCTCCGAGTACCGAGGCACATTTTCTAGTCAAAGCGCGTCTCACTTGCACGTCAGTAACACTTAGGGAGTTCAAATTCTCACAGAGTGACTCCACAACCGTAGGCATTACTGGATTGACAGGACTGGATCATTCCTTTGGGCTAATGTCTATCTTTTTGACTGTCGTTCCTCCCAAGCGTTCTACCTTCTAACATTTAGGGATTTTCCCTGCCACTGTCGCCCTAGGTGTGCTCGGTTGGGGCTAGATGTTTGTAAAGCTGCTCTGAGTTGTAAAAAGTACTACAGAAATAAATTTATGGTTTAAACCTCCTCAAGCCCAGAATCCTCTCTGCTCGACACTCCTGCTGAGTCACCGTGTGTTTCCACGAGGTGTGTGTGAGCTGCATTAAAGCAGAGGGTCCGTCCACGGTCAGGGCTACATACAGGAGAGAGACGCAAATGATCTGAAGCCTAAATCACCGAGAAATGCAAATCCCAGACGACCAGAGCTCGGTCCCTTCCTTCAGACCGCCCAAAACAAAACCGTAGCGTTTGCTGTAACAGATAGTGTTCTGGAAAATGTTACCTTCAGGCTTGTTTTGTTTTATGCCTTTTCCAGCCTCGTCTCTTTATTAGCGTCCCGGAGTCGTAAATGTTTTCTCTCTACGTCCCGTTTGCTTTTAGGTGACTCTCGGAGGCTGGAAACAGTATTAGAGTCCATCCAGAAGAACATCCACTCGTCCTCTCACATCTTTAAATTGGCGCAGGATGCCTTTAAAATAGCCACGCTGATGGACAGTCTGCCCGACATCACTCTGCTCAAAGTGTCCCTGGAGCTGGGCCTTCAGGTAAACAACGCCGCTCCTCAGAGCTCACCCGAGAGCGCGGCAGCTTAGTCAGATCACGCTCTGGTTTGTGGGTGGGTTTGGTTTTTGTTCTCGGTGGAGCTTTCACAGTCGTGTTGCACTCTCTCGTCTCTAAAGGTCATGCGGATGACGCTTTCGACGCTGAACTGGCGAAGACGTGAGATGGTGCGATGGTTAGTCACTTGTGCCACGGAAGTCGGTGAGTCTGAGACGCTCTAGTCCTGGAAATGCACTGCGATTTCATGTTAGACACTCCGGACCATCCTGATCCGAGCTCTAATCAACTTGTATATGGTTCAAAAAGATGATCTAAAACGACGATTGCCTCTCTGGCCTTCTCGGGTCTCTCTGCAACCTCCCTCTGTGTCTGTAGTCAGATCCCCAGAGGACCACTGGAATTGTATGTGGGTAAATAAATGGGTGTGGGTGGATGGCAGTCAATACCCCACCCGACGCTATGCTGAGCTATTTTAATACACCAGTCCTCGGTGCGGAATTAGGTTCCAATGTGCAGTTTTCAAATCGCTGCTCATCACAGCAGGAACTCGTGGCTCAACTGGAATGGGGTATTAAACCAAAAGGTATACCTCTATGCTGAGCTAGTGGTTCGAATCATGGGATGGGCGGGTATAATGGGTCTGTGATGGACCCGTCCTGTACAGGGATAGTACAAGATCCCATTGGTTATATAGTGGGTTTTCAAATATGGGGACAGGGTACTAAGATAAGGTATGTTATAGCCGAGATATTAAAATACCTCATGCATCATAACGGGAAACCAGTATCCCAGAATCCCATTTTCCAGGAGGGAAGCTACTTAAAATAGTGTGAATTAAAAGCTTTTATGATGTGGTAACCTAACATTATATATAACATAATACCATAGTAGAATAGTTGGTGTTGTGTTAAAAATAGAATCGAATGAGCCACAAACAATAGAAACAAACCACATCGAATGTAAAAAAAAGAAAAAAAAGTGAAAGAAAAGTGACATTTCTGAAACAAACTACAAAGTTATTATCTTTATAGTAAAGGGTAAGAACTTCAGAATATGTTTCCGGATCTGATACGGATACGACTGAAATGCAGTGGTAATGACAGGGCTGGGCAATATGACGATATATTATCGTATCGTGATAGACGATATGATTGTGGGCAGGTATCGAGGGTATCGTCCGCTCATAACGAACACTGAATAACTGAATGTTTTATTATAAAGAGTAATTAGTGCTGTTTAATTTGAATAAAAAAAAAATAATAATAATAATAATAGTGAGCAATAGTTTAATGCATTTAGTCTGCGATCCCGTGTCGTGATAAATGGTGGAAATCTCTGCTTATGGTGATGTGGTGGTTCTTACCCGTGGTTCTTCTGGCGTGTAGGCGTGTACGCACTGGACAGCATCATGCAGAGCTGGTTCACGCTGTTTACGCCGACCGAAGCGACCAGCATCGTGGCCACGGCGGTGCTGTCGAGCGGCACGGCAGCCCGCCTGCGCTTGGACGCCCGGCAGCAGGAGAAGCTGGCGAGCAGCGCGCGCACCCTGGCACTGCAGTGCGCGGTGAAGGACCCGGCCAGCTGCGCGCTGTCGGCGCTGACGCTGTGCGAGAAGGAGCCGGCGGCATTCGAGACGGCCTACCAGATCGCCTTGGACGCGGCGCCGGCGGCCATGACGCACGCCCAGCTCTTCACCATCGCGCGCTACATGGAGCACCGTGGCTACCCGGCACGCGCCTACAAACTGGCCACCCTGGCCATGGCGCACCTGAGTCTGGCCTACAACCAGGACACGCACCCGGCCATCAACGACGTGCTGTGGGCCTGCGCCCTGAGCCACTCGCTGGGCAAGAGCGAGCTGGCCGCCATCATCCCCCTGGTGGTCAAGAGCGTCAAGTGCGCCACGGTGCTGTCGGACATCTTGCGGCGCTGCACGCTGGCCACGGTCCCGACCCCGCCCCTGCACGGACGCCGAAACGCCACGCCCAAACTCATGTCGCTGGACAAGGCACCCCTGCGGCAGCTGCTGGACGCCACGATCGGCGCCTACATCAACACCACGCACTCGCGCCTCACGCACATCAGCCCGCGCCACTACGGCGAGTTCATCGAGTTCCTGGGCAAAGCCCGTGACACTTTCCTCATGGCGCACGACGGGCACGTGCAGTTCGCCCAGTTCATCGACAACCTGAAACAGATCTACAAGGGCAAGAAGAAACTCATGATGCTCGTCCGGGAGAGGTTCGGCTGACCCCGCAAAAAGGTCTCGCCTTCTTTCTTTGTTTTTTCGTTACTCGGCTGCCTCTCTCGCGAACAGAAAGCGTCAGGAAGGAGAGACGGGAATGGGAGAGTGGAACACAACACGGACAGTTACGAGCCACACCGGTATTACGTGTACAGACTTTTAGTTTGCTTAAAAAAAAAAGGATAAATCGTCACGTTGTGGAAGTTTTACGTGTTTCCATTTATTTGTAGGGAAGTCCGTGCGAGAGAGCGAGAGAGAGAGAGAGAGAGAGAGAGAGCGCGAGAGAGAGAGAGAGAGAGAGAGAGAGAGGAAAGTTGAGAAAAAGGGAGAGAGGAACTAAAGGTATTGGTTTACACTGAGTACATGTTGTCCAGTGGCGAAAGCCCACATAGCACTCCAGATCTCTGTCAACATTCACAGCCTCAAAGAGAATGGCTTTAAACCAAACAAAGCACCTCCATCCTAAAAGAGTACCTCGTATGGCTCCAGCTTTACCCGTTCGCCCTCCAAAAGCATTACACCCTATCAGTGTAATAAAGTGTTCGAAACGTAAACAACTAGAACCAGTTTGGGACATGTATTTACTTTCCTTTTTTCTCTTTTATGATTATTATGATTATAATTATTCTGATTATTCTGATGATGACTGTTTTGTACCAGGCTTATTGTGTGGCTTTGCAGTGCTGTTCCTCCATAAGCATGTCACATATACACCGATGCTCCCACATACACCGGCAAACCCCGCTGTGCTCGCGCTTGTGGAAACTTAGCGACTGTCGACATACATTCTCAGGGATTTCTCAAGAAAAAAAATGGAAAAAAAAAAGAGAAAAATGATCGTGGATTTAAAAAAAAAAAAAGAGAGAGCGAGAGAGAATGAATGAGAGCATTTTATTGTACTGTATATATGATAGTATATGTCTGAATATTGAAAAAAATGTATACATTAACTAATTTATAAAAAGAATATTCTATGTAATGCAAAATACTTGAAGCTGCAGTACCTTTGTCTGAAACCGAAACATATCAGAGGGACTAAAAAAGCGCGCCTTTGCTTCATCCGGCGAGTGGTACCTATGCAGAGGTCCGACGGTCGGTTTTTGGACGCTGTTAACATTTAATGTTTTGGATTTCACCCCCCTTTCCCCCCCTCCGGGACTGTAGAGGGCACCAGTGAGGAGCAAGCCTTAGCATTAACCGATAGAGAGCGCGAGGACCGTGGGCCCGTGTGCCTCCAAGCCGTAGAGAAGGTCGATCCTGCAGAAACGAAGTTGCTAGCGACCACACCCTCAACCCCCCGCCCCCAGCGCAGTGAAAATTGGCCTCCGTTTCCACCCGCCGTCAGTAAGCTCCATGTTTTATGCACAAGCGCCATCTGACACGCCCATTCTGCTGACTTTGTGCAGGACAGAAAGTTGCTCCGTAGGTCTGACTGTTCCGACGTTTTTAACGCTTCGTCGTTTCGATTTTCCTCTAGAATTCCTCTGACAAGAACAGCCTTCTTTCTTGCCTTGTCTTAACGCTTTAAAATAACCAAACTGGAGTTCTAACTACCAAACCTGTTCATTAAAATGAAAGCCAACTGACTTTGGTTCCAACCTTTTTTAGTGTCTTTTTAATTTTAGCTTGAATGGTTCTGTACCTTTGTGCTTTAAAAAGCAGTTTTTTTTTTCCATGGTTTTTTGGTGCAAAACGTTGTTGAGTGTCTCCTGTTTCCCTTCCTTAGAGGTATGTCTGTAGCTCTTTTTTTGTTTGTTTGTTTGTTTAGAAACAGAAATACCATGTTCTTCATTTTATTTATTATAAAAGGTAAACGATTGTACTTCATCACCCGTGTCAACATGCTCATGAAGTTGAATTTAAGATTTGATACACCGATATCGATTTATTTATGTAACTAAATCACTGTTTTATAAACTTGTTAATGATTCAACCTTTTTTTGTTTTAATTAAAATTAGTTTTTTGAGAGGAAGCGGTGGTCTGAAGTGCTTTGTTCGTCCTAAGGAAATTATTTTCATCATCTACACAAACTACCGCTTGTCCAGTCCTGATGTGTTCTGAAAACTGAAGGCCTTTTCACACAGAGTACGAGTTTTAACGTAATGAGTGCAGGAATTTTTATAGTTTGTGTTTTTGTGTTTTCAGACTAGAACACACTTAGATAAATAATCAGACGCTTCCATCCAGTCCCTGTGAGCTTTATCTCCATCATTCTAGAGCCTTTCAGCTCTATCCCACCAGATCTTTCTTTAATATCCATGTTTTTAGAGGCAGCTGTTGCTCGTCCTATAAGCTCTTGTGCTGTTCTGCCCGACGACCGAGCTCTGATTGGTCAGTCTGATTTTAAATTAGAACAGGCTCCGATTACTTATTGTACGCAGCATCTCGGTCCATCAGGTGTGAAGAACGACGTGTTCTTTTTCAAAACTCAACGCACATTTTTTCGTCTATAAAAATCTGTGCGATTTCTTAACGAAATGATGTTTAATGATTTTTCCACCATCATCAAGAATGTGAGCTTAAATACTGCGGCATTGCCAGGTTTGCACGCGTCAGGAGTTCATCACGACGATGGCATGAAAGAAGGGGCAAGAATAACCTGTCGGTGCCGAATCTGACTCGGCTCCAGACTCGGGCCTCATGATATTCATCCTTTGGTCTGATCTCATAGCGTCAGAATAACAGTGCAGAACCAAAACTTAATTGCTGTAGCAGAAAAATCGGCCACAAACCTGCGCTAACCACCATTTCATTCCTCCAAATCCTCCGAAGCCCGTTGGAAATCCGAGATGGAGCGCGCTGCCCAGACTATCAGCCTCTCAGTAATTTTGGAGGAACAAACTGTAACGGCCTCCGGCGAAATACCCGTGAAGCAGCCGCAGCCTGGACGCTCTGCTTCTGCCAAAGTACAGCAAAGCCCTTTAAGAGGACTCACACTGGAGTGTGCTGGAGTGGGACCCAGACTCGATTCTTGCTGTACTTTCTTTGCTTATTTTTCAGCAGTTTATTACAGAATATTAAACAGAACCTTACACCCTAGCAAATGTTATAGGACCAACAATGTGTTACGCATTGGCTTTAAAGTTATATTTGGGACTTTTACTAAAGGTCATGGTTTATCTTGAATTCAAGTCAGAAGTCAGATTTATTTCTATAGCGCTTTTTTACAATGGAGCGTCGTCTCAAAGCAGCTTTACCATTTTAGATTATCTTCTAATATCTAAGGCCAATCCCAAATCTTCTAATATCTAAAGCCTAGGGCGACAGTGGCAAGAAAAATCCCTAAACGTTATAAGGAAGATGCCCTGTTAGGACCGAGACTCAAAAAGGAACCCGACCTGCTTGGGAGGCTTAGACGAAAAATGTGAGAATGAAACGAATTTATCAAGGCTGTAGTAATGGTTCATAAAACAAACTAAGTAAATATTAACAGATAAATAAAATACTGAATAAAATATGCATACCGGCATTGTTTAGTCACCTTACACAGTCACCTTAGGACCTTGAATAAAGAACGCACTTCTGGTTTTGAAAAAGAGCACGCGTATATTAAGGCCGTCCTTCACACTGAGTTTGAAACGGACGGACCGAGACGCCGGGTAAAATATTTAATCAGAGCCTGTTTTAATTTCTGTGCTAAAATCAGACTGACCAATCAGAGCTCGGTCGCCGGGCGGAACAGCTCATCAAGAGCTTATAGGACGGGCAACAGGCTGTCTCTAAACACATGGATATTAAAGAAGGATCTGGTGGGATAGATAAAGAAAAAGCAGGGAGTTTTCACAGAGACAAAAGACATAGCACTCTTGGTGTGAAGGTTCCGCTACGTTAAAAATCGCATCTGTTTGACCCGAGGCTCACCGATGCAGAGACCGAGATCTGTCTAGGTCCACGTGCCCAACTGACCAAGCCTAGGGTGACAGTGTCAAGGAAAACCCCTAAATGATCTGTGTTGGAGTCCCTACAAAAATTTCAGCAAAGATAAAGGCAACTGTGCTCCTCTGCTCCTTCTCAGGCCACTCCAGGCCCTGTGCTGCCCGTAACAGGATGACCAGGAGCTGCAAGAATCCGTTGCAGTCAGCAGCACCAAAACCCGCAGTCCTGGCGTTGGCACAAACCCTACCATAAAGCTGTCTAAATATACACACTGACATGGTTTTTGGTTTAAGATCAAGTCTCTGGCACCCAGAACTACGCAGTAAATCCTGCGACGCAAAGCTCTGGTTTTATGGCCGCCTGGCTTTCTCTTAAGTCGCCTGGGCTTTTTCCAGACTTTGCTTAGATGAGAGGAAACATCTGGTTTGAGAGACAAGAAGGTCTAGTCGAGGCATTTAGAACAAAGAAGCAGGGGCAACAAAAGCGTACGCCGTTTGACTAGTTTTTCCGATGGCACAGTTGAGGCAAGTGGTAAGACCGAACGATTTATTATTTCTGTAAGTTGCTTAAATATCATCCGAACCACCTACTGCTTCCGTTTACGAGCTTTACGTTTAACCAGTGGTCGCAGGTCGCTCCCTTTTTGATAAAGCATACGTTTAATAAAATATAAGAATTTACACAGGGACCTTGTGAACTTCTAACATTTAACTATCCCCCTTTTTGTTTAGATCAGGTTTAGTGCCGGAGACATCCTGTGCAAATGAATATCAGTCCTCACAACATTGCAGGAGGCTTAAGCTCGCTATTAATTCTTGCTTTGACAGATAAATCACTCTACACTTTGTGCATCGGGCCTATAGAATGTCATCATGTCACTCCAGCAAAATGCTTTGCCCCACTAACAGAACTCCAGAAAAAAAGTCCATCTCATCCTGGAATGCTGAGCAGTACTTCAGGACACTACATTTCCCATAATGCCCCAGCACCTTTCTGATTAACGCTTTCAATTCTGCAGCTTTGCATGGAATAATGGGCCCTGATGTAGGCGTGCAAAGCTGATAGCAACATATCCAACCAGAATGCTGCAATTAAAGCAAAAAGTGATTCTAGAAAGTGACTTATTGTAGTTTTATTAATGTTATTAATGTTCAGTACTGTTACCTGTTCTGAGACAAAGGCGTCTACTTTTATAAATTCAGGACGCAGCCATGCAAACCCTGGACAGTTCAGTGTTAACTTAGAAAACCCATTTTATTTTAAGGTTTAGTTGTAATATATTCTGTAGTATCTCTGTATTCATTGGCAGCTCCAGAATGATTGGTGCCCTTGCTAAATATGGGTGAAAATGTTAGAGAAATATGAAATAACAGGCTTATTAGGTCATCTTATATATTACCATGCATCCTTCAGTTAGTTAAGGGTTACAATAAAAAAACAGGCCATGAAAATGACCGCAGACAGATCCAGTGCTCTGTTTGGGAACACCGACCCTGATGTTCCTCCTCAAGCTCCTCAGCAGAGGGGTTTCATACTGGAGGAAGACTCTTCTGAAAGACTAATTCTGTCACCTGATAAAGAAAAATCAAATCCCTTATGAGAAATGAGCAAACTGTGTGCTTAGTGATATTCTGGAGCGTTTCGATAATTACTCAGGGAATTCTCTAAGCCTTTGCAAGTCCGTCTTCCGGCTATAATATCTATCGGCGTCGGACCGAGTGCACGGGGGAATCCGTGACCTTTCACTACAGATGAAAGGCACAACTCTGTCTTTCATCGGGAATAACAAGAGTCAAGATTGAAGTTGGGGTTTGGGTGTCTGGTTGCCCAAAGAACATCCATAGATGAACTTTAAAAGGTGATTCAAAAAGGGAATCTTTGCTTTTATAAATATTGCCATATATACAGTACACACACACACACACACACACACACACACACACACAAAGAGGTACACTCTAGGGGTGGGTATTTGAAAGGACTTCACGATACATTGCTATATTCCGTATAGTTCACTGAAAATATAAGAACAGCTGAAATACGAGTTACGGTGTACGACCCGAGTCGTCTTAATCCATCACATCACACTGATAACTCAGCGGCCAAACCGAGTTACAACACTGTACTGCGCCATCTACAGGAGTGGAGACTGTCAAGTCAAGTCAGATTTATTTATATAGCGCTTTTTACAATGGAGCATTGTCTCAAAGCAACTTTACAAGTTTAGATTATCTCCTAATAACTACGTCCAATCCCAAATTGAGCAAGCCTAGGGCGACAGTGGCAAGGAAAAACTCCCTAGTTCTAGGAAGAAACCTTGGGAGGCCCCAAGACTCAAAAAGGGACCCAACCTCCTTGGGCGGCGTAGAGGATAAATCTAAGAGCAAAACTACAGTCATGGAGTCATGGTCGAATAAAAAGTGAAGTATGCACATTGACATTAAGTGGCCCGGGTATGATGGGGCTGGAGCTGATGACGGAAGCAGCTTGAATGGAGCTCCATCAGATGAACATCATGTGTGGGGCTGGAACTGCCGGAACACAGCTCGGAGAGAAAACAGAAAATGTAATTAGTTATTGATTAAGAGCACAGTGTTTATTAACAATCACTGATGCCAAGTGTAGCATGAGACCCCGGCAGCATTAGCTATAGCAGCATAGCTAGAAAGAGGAGAACTGGTAGGAAACACAGCCAAGAGGGATCACATGAGACATTGGCAACCCCACGAGCGGCAGAAGACAGCAACCCAACGTCTCTGATCACCATAAGGGACTCTTTGACTATGAACCCCCAGCTCTGCCCTTAGTCTAAGACTGTAGCTTACACTCTGAAAACTCCCTGCTTTTTCTTTTCTTTTGATTTCTTTCTGATTGGTCAGCCTGATTTTAATGCAGAAATTAGAACAGGATCTGATTAATCATCAGTCTCGGTCCGTCAGGTGTGAAGGACGGCGTTGATATACGCGTGTTCTTTTTCAAAACTCGACATGCTATAGCGCTTTTTACAATGGAGCGTCGTCTCAAAGCAACTTTACAATTTTAGATTATCTTCTATTATCTAAGGCCAATCTCAAATTGAGCAAGCCTAGGGCGACAGTGGCAAGGAACATCCCTAAACGTTATGAGAAAGAAACCTTGGGAGGACCAAGACTCAAAAAGGAACCCGACCTTGAGTGGCATAGAGGATACAGTGCATCCGGAAAGTATTCACAGCGCTTTACTTTTTCCACATTTTGTTAAGTTACAGCCTTATTCCAAATTGTATTAAATTAATCTCTTTCCTCATAATTCTACACAAAATACCCCATTATGACCATGTGAAAAAAGTTTCTTGAGAGTTTTGAAAATTTATTAAAATTAAAAAACAAAGAAATCATATTTACATAAGTATTAACAGCCTTTGCTTAATACTTTGTAGAACCACCTTTGGCAGCAACTACAGCCTCAAGTCTTTTTAAATATGATGCCACAAGCTTGGCACACCTACCTTTAGGCAGTTTTGCCCATTCGTCTTTGCAGTACCTCTGAAGGTCCATCAGGTTGGATGGGAGACGTCTGTGCACAGCCATTTTCAGATCTCTCCAGAGATGTTCAATCGGATTCAAGTCTGGGCTCTGGCTGGGCCACTCCAGGACATTCACAGAGTGGTCCTGAAGCCACTCCTTTGAGATCTTGGCTGTGTGCTTCGGGTCGTTATCCTGCTGAAAAATGAACCGTCACCCCAGTCTGAGGTCAAGAGCGCTCTGGAGCAGGTTTTCATCCAGGACGTCTCTGTACATTGCTGCATTCATCTTTCCCTCTATCCTGACTAGTCTGCCTGTTCCTGCTGCTGAAAAACATCCCCATAGCATGATGCTGCCACCACCATGCTTGACTGTAGGGATGGTATTGGCCTCATGATGAGCAGTGCCTGGTTTTCTCCAAACATGACCCCTGGCATTCACACCAAAGAGTTCAATCTTTGTCTCATCAGACCAGAGAATTTTGTTTCTCATGGTCTGAGAGTCCTTCAGGTGCCTTTTGGCAAATTCCAGACGGGCTGCATTGTGCCTTTTACTAAGGAGTGCTTTCGCCTGGCCGCTCTGCCATAACAGGCCTGATTGGTGGATTGCTGCAGAGATGGTTGTCCTTCTGCAAGGTTCTCCTCTCTCCACGGAGGAATGCTGGAGCTCTGACAGAGTGACCATCGGGTTCTTGGTCACCTCCCTGGCCAAGGCCCTTCTCCTCTTCAATCGCTCAATTTAGACGGCCGGCCAGCTCTAGGAAGAGTCCTGGTGGTTCCAAACTTCTTCCATTTACGAATGATGGAGGCCACTGTGCTCATTGGGACCTTCAAAGCAGCAGAAATTTTTCTGTATCCTTCCCCAGATTTGTGGCTCGAGACAATTTTGTCTCGGAGGTCTACAGACAATTCCTTTGACTTCATGCTTGGTGTTTGCGCTCTGACATGCAGTCAACTGTGGGACCTTATATAGACAGGTGTGCGCCTATCCAAATCATTTCCAATCAACTGGATGTACCACAGGTGGACTCCATTTAAGCTGTAGAAACATCTCAAGGATGATCAGTGGAAACAGGATGCACCTGAGCTCAATTTTGAGCTTCATGGCGAAGGCTGTGAATACTTACGTAAATGTGATTTCTTAGTTTTTTATTTTTAATACATTTTCAGAACTCTCAAGAAAACTTTCTTCACCTGGTCATAATGGGGTATTTTGTGTAGAATTTTTAGGAAAGAGATTCATTTAATACAATTTGGAATAAGGCTGTAACGTAACAAAATGTGGAAAAAGTGAAGCGCTGTGAATACTTTCCGGATGCACTGTATAAAGCACGTTTTACGTTGGGTTTGATATTGAGCCTTTTCAGAGGCGTAGTAAAATCCTATTGTTACTCTCCGAGTCGATTTGCTTGAGATGTAAATAGAGAAAGCTGGTTTGAATCTGTACGCACTGCTCTTAAAACAAAGCAACGTCTTTATGGTGTTTGAGCAACTTGAGCACTTTCCCGATAAGCGGTTTTGTTGATGTTTTTCTGCTCTAAACTCTCAGGCTCGAGAGACTAGCTTAACGCCGAGTGATTTATCTATTTCACGAAAATGCCCTTCTCTTTTATCCCCCGCGAATTTCCATAAATGCCTCATGAATACCCTCTTTTATTTTTATTTATGGGCCAAGGCTTTATAATTAAATAGTAATTAATACCGGCGGTGCTAAGGCCAGTGCTGTTTTTCTCCTTTGCCACAGTCTTCGGTGATGAATGGGACTCATCTATTAAGTTACCGAACAAGGCCGGGCACTTCACGACAACTCTGATTAAGGTATCACTCCACGGCGCTCATTAAAATGCAAAAAAGACAGAGAGCAGGAGAGAGTGAGAGGGAGAGAGAGAGAGAGAGACATCCAATTTCATTTTAAAATTGCCCCGATAACGTTGGACCATTCCTGGAAGATCTGCCCACTCAGTAAAATAGATCTGCAGTAAGATTTATAATAGATGAAGAAGAACAGGAGGACATTAATAAAAATGATAACTTCATTTAGGCATTGTAAATTAAGCAGCATTTTACCAAAGGGCTCCCATTACATGTTATTGTATTTAAAGGAGACGTAATTAATGTGCTCGACCCCCATATTACCGAAATACCTTGACGGAGTGGCTAATTATGGGCATGAGTGATACAGTAGTTTTACATTACAAGCTCGGCTGTACAATATTTCCTCTTAACTGACTTTAAGCGGCACTGTTGCAAATAGCTTGGGGAGAGTGGAATAAAGTTTAGGAACATCGGTGTGTCTGTGTCGCTCCCAATCTGTGTAGAACAACTCATGATTCGTGATTCAGTACCCAGTGATTCGGATTCACAATATCTCCCTCTGTGCAGATCTGCTCTGGGTTTGTGGTGTTTTTCTTTATTTTTACATCTACAGTTCTGTATTCTTAGTGCTAATAAACCTCCATGGGTCCTAAACAGGTCCTAAGAGCCAACAGGAATGGAAATCCTGTCCTGCATCCTCCAGAACTCAGGCTATGTATCAATTTAAATCTAGCAGTTCATTTTTCTTCTTTATTTAGGCAAGTCTGGTTTTATAAAGACTTTCTAACCCATTTTGACACGATGTTCACCATAATGCATTCTACTCCCAAAAATAACTGTCCCTGGGACACTAGGTTTTATTTGTGTGATGATTACATGAGGTATATTAAAATGTTTTGCCTAAGTGTTTTTAAAGAAGAAGAACTTGCTCTAAAGAGGGTTTCAGAGTCGATGATAACTATAGTTTGGGTTAAACATCAGGATTTACTGCATTACTGAGGTACCATGTCTAGTTATGAACTTTAGCAGCATCTATTATAAAAGAAATCCAAAGTATTTTGTAAATGTTGCTTCCTCGTGTCTGAAAATGTTTTAACTAAAGATGATAACGTATATAAATGTGTATGACTTTTTTGCAGACCTCAGTGTCACGGATCTGTGCCTCTTACCCTCACTAAAAGACGTCCCTTCTGAAAAACAGGGTTACAAAGGCTTTTGAAATGAATACTGTTTACTGTAAGGACATTGAGTTACTACTTTTATACTTCTAATGGAGTAAAATATCTAAACTTCAACTTTTACTTGATTATTTTTTGATCAGATTTGTAGCACTTTTGCACTTTTGGTAAAGAACTTATGTACTTCCTCCACCTCTGCGTATGAATATCGTTAGATCAGACAGAGGGAGTTACAGTTCGAATAATGTTAGTTCTTTTAGAGAGCAGGAGTTCGACTGTGCTTAGTAAGAACGCAGTCTAATTCTGTTTCTTCTCCCGATCAAAATTCATCGTTCATCGTTTAGCATTAGTGGTTCAGGTAGCAGGTTTCAGTATTGAAATATCCCTTGCTAAGTGGGAAAGCATGAGTTTGGATGACGGGATTTCAGACAGGAGAAGTTCAGATAACGGGAGCTCAGCTTATGCTGTGAAATCCCTGCGTTTGGGAACTCTGAGCTCAGCAGAGACGAGGCGCAGGAAAAAAACTGAAAACACAAATGCCTTCTGTTTCATTCCACCTGTTCAGTGACAGGCAGCTGGGCAGGTGTGTGTGTGTGTGTGTGTGTGTGTGTGCGTGTGCAGTCATTCAGTATGTTCTCATCACACACACACACACACACACAAGATGTCTCCATTTATCTCCTACAAACCAGACCAGCACATTCTGCTCGGCTGACGTGAGGCGGTACCAAAAGTTTTCGTTCTCTTTTTAAGGATTTAATTTAGATTTAAACACAGAACATCACTGCCCCGCAATGCGCCGTCTGTATTCCATATTCATATCCTCTAAACCGACTGCTATTGTTGGATTTAAACGTCGTCTGTTCTGTTGCACTGTGCTGCAGCATGATCTGTCTCGCCCCACGAGCTATTAGACTCTAAGTGTCCATTTAAGACTCGCCGAGGATCGGCCTCGCTCAGGAAGCACGGCTAGAGCGTGCAACAACAACGAAAACCCCACACTACACAGACATTAAGAGAAGTAGGCTAATTGCAGCAGATTAAACGAACATCTGTTCTCGGGTTTGAGTCATCCTGAGAATAAGAGATGGAAATTTCGGTCTCTGATGCACAACAACATGAACAGTGGGTGAAACGCAGCCGCCGGATTAGCCGCCAGCTTCTCGCTGCTTTTATGAATCACGCGCTTAAACGGTCTGCTTTAGATAATGAGAGGCTGCGCAGACTCATGCTAAATGTTTAAATCAAACCGTGCTCTTATGCTAATGTTCTCTGACGCAGTCGAACCGGAGCTCACGGGCTCACCGGTGAGGCGGTTCATTCTTTGTTCGGTGTTCCTGCGGGGGCTTGTGCTGCTCCGTCTCTGTGCTTTGTCATCACTTTTGGGCATGACTTCATGCCGAGCGGTTTGCATCTCGTACTGTTAGCCATGCGATCATTTTGAGACTTGCAGTACGTAATGGTAACTTAAATCTCAATTCATGATTCACGATTCGGTACGCAGTGATTCAGTGATTCAGTAATATCAGACAATATCTCTCTCCGTGCAGATCTGTGCTGTGTTTGTGGTGTTTTTCTTTATTTTTACATCTACAGTTCTGTATTCTTAGTGCAAATAAACCTCCATGGCTCCTAAACAGGTCATTCTCAGAGCCAACCAGAAGCAAACCAGGAATTGAACACTCCTTTTTCACGTTAAATCCAGGAGCCATAATGTAACTGCAGCCATTTAAGATGGACTGGAAAATGCAAATAAGAAGCTGCTATGATCCACCAAACACTCGTTAAACTCATCGGTTCATGATCCATTTATCTTATGATGGATTTGTTGAACATATCCCCATCATAAATCAGGAGCCCCTGTACAATAACTGCATTAATGCTGAGAATCTCATACGGGGGGGATTCTCTGGGGAACCCATTCATTCATTTGACATTATTCCTTATGGAAAACATGCTCGGTTCTTGTTGTTTTCGGTTCTCAACAAGCCTTCTTGTCAAGGATCAAATTAACTTTGAGAACTGAGGTACCGCTGTACATGCTTGTAATTTAGAGGAGCATGAAGATTCAGGATGGGGGAGGTACATGGTGCTTCTCCAGCGATCATCCCTGATAATAAGCAGTCGAGGAGGAGGAGCCCAGGCAGGTCCCAGAAGCTCTGATGGAAGTGTCAGTATGTGACCTGACAGGTGCTCCCTCATTCATGCTCAGAGGTGATCATTCGCTGGTGCAGTCGCTCCGTCTGTCCACGAACTTGCCCGTAAATCTCAAAAACGTTTAACGTTTAACACATGGTGTAGCTACTAATGCACGGTGGTCACCTTTCGTAACTTTTGCCCTTTCTTTAGTCGTTCCTTGCATAATTTGTTCTGAAACCCATTCTTAAAGCCTTCCATTTGTGTAATGGTAATGACAAGTAAAGCAAAACAGGGACCCGTATGCAAAGTCATACAAAAACAACAACAACGCAACACGTCCTCATTAGCAAATATAGACATGAAGAGCGGAGGCGGCACAGCACTACAAAGTCTAAGCCTCCCAGACAAAAACGTGTCGGTTCTTCTGTAATATTTATTTACACCACACCTCTCTTTAATAACAGTGCCGCGGCTGTTTGGTATCGCACCGGCGTCTTAAGATTTTAGCAACTCTTCAATTAAGAGTGTACGGACTCCTGGTTCAATGTTTCATCTCCTATTCCAAAAAAAATTTCAACCGGCTTAATGGGTAATAACGGCCACTGATCGGCAGTAGACGAAACATGCTACTACAGGGAGATGATCACCGTCAGACTTTCCCTCCCTCAGACAGGGCCAGTCTTGTCTCTGGAGCACACAGCGTATCTGACCTACCGAGCCACCTGAGCACCCATCACATCCATTTTTAACGTGATTTCCACACTTCTGCCTTAAAACAAGGACTTAGAAGTGCTCGACTTCATTTTAAAATCAGAGATCAGTATAAGCACTTTGTGACTAAATGTGCCTAAGAATGTGAGCTCGAACGTTTCCACTCGGTAGGTATACAGATGAAGCCGTTGTGGGGGTGTGAGGTCTTGTCAAAAGCCTGGAGGATTGTAATCGAGCCGAAAGGAGACGGAGGAGAGGCTGAGGGAGAAAGACAAGCGTGGAGGAGGGTGATGAGATGGTCTCGGGTGAGATTCAGGCAGATAACAGGCACTCCACAGGGACCAGATCTGGGAATATGTCAGGCTTCCAGTTCGGTGATAGCTAGAGTCATTTGGGAATCGGTGCTTGCTGCTGCCATGTTGAAAAATCCTGCTGTGGTGATACGAACAGATGCAGTGTAACGGCTTTAATGCACTGTGCTGTCACCGCTTCAGTCAGATGCTCCATGTGCCATCGAGAGACTCTTTTTTTAAAGTTTATAACCACACTTCTAGGGGCCGGGGGTGCGTGCTAAGTAAGAACTTAAAGACGTACCATTTTGATTTTTTCAGTATTCAAAGTGAATGAGCCGAGTTCTGACCCATATTAAAGCCAAAGAATGGGGACGTCGACAGAAAAAGGCATTTCGGGAACATAAAAAACCTTCTGCACATTTCATACACTATATTATAAAGGGGCTTTTAAACACGTATTAACCGAGGACAAGAATCCAAAACCGTGCTCAACAAAACATGAGTTTTTACAATTTGTTATGGCAAGGAATTATTTTCCACGCTGATACACACTCCTTTGTATCGTGATACGAACGATTTGGAGTCGAACTTTTTTTTTGGTACTTCAGCCTTGAATATAAAAACGACTCGTTAAAATCAGTTGAGAAATAATTAGGTTATTGTACACGTCAACAAGAAAAAATGCAGCTCCACCATTCGCTTGCATTTGTTTACAAGCCGGTCTCGCCTGGACCAAGATGGCGGACGCGTTGACGTATCACAGCAACGAGCTAAATGTCTATGCATAAAACACTTCGCATTTCACACTTGGAGGAAATTTAAAGTACACAACCCACCCAGTCATGCTTTTTGTGATGTACAAAGAAACCAGAGTACTAGAAGAAATCTTAGTGGAAGAACATACCAAAGTTCACACAGACACTCGCTAATGGTGAGAATTGAATCTAGGTCCCTGGAGATTTGTGGCACTGCAGTTTAAAAAAAACCCTTTCCAGTCCAGGATTTTCTCATTTAAGACTCGCAATCTAATTCCACATTGAGATCCAACAACTAAAAGCAAAAGTGTTTGACTCTTCCTGCAGACTGGATGCCCATTTGAAAACAACAGTACAGATGAAGATACGCAGCAAACAGGTCAAGCAATAAGCGACCTGGCAGAAGCCCCAGCAGTAATGCGCCTGCCAGAGTTATGATACGACAAAAAGTTAATAGCAGAATAATCTCATTTTGAATAGGCTCAAGGTTAAACTCCTGCACGGCATCATACATAACGTTATTATCCAGAGTGTCATTTATATAATAAGTATGCACTATAAATGATGCATAAATACCGCTCCTACTTGCACGGTTACATCTACATTAGTTTTAGTGAAGGGCAGCATGAAAGACATTTTAGAAAACTGAGCCATTTGGCACAACAAGTTCCCGTTCGCCGTGACCACGCCCCATGCAACAAGCGGGTTTGTTATACTGTATAAGTGGCTCGCTGTGAAACGAGGAGACGCACAGAAATTCAAACTTTCAGTAGCCAAAGAGATTCAAATGTTCAAAAGTAAAGACCTGAGCAACTTTAAAAAGGGACAGTATATTTCGGCAAGACGACTGGATTGGAGCGTCTCCTAAACAACAAGGCTTTTCGGGGTGCCTGATTAAATAATCAAATTCTCCATTTTCTTGAGTAGATACTGTGTTTCAGTCACCAAAATTGTTCGAAAACCTTTCAGCGGGTGCTATGTTTAATTCCAGGGTTGCCAGATATCACGAGAGAAGCCCCAATGCCTATGTAAATAAACCCCAAAGAAGTGAAATCTATAACATTAAGGGGACCTGGCAACCATGTTTTTCCCCCACTGTCAGCACGCTCACCATCATTATAGTATGGGACTGTGGTAGCCTAGCGGTTAAGGTACTGGACTATGGACCAGAAGGTCCAGTGTTCAAATCCCCCCTCTGCCAAGCTGCCACTGTTGGGTCCTTGACCAAGGCCCTTAACCCACAATTGCTTGGATTTTAACATTGTATCAATTGTAAGTCGCTCTGGATAAGGGCGTCTGCTAAATGCTGTGAATGTCACCGTCACCATGCTAATCCCTCGCATCAAAAGCGCCTACAGTGGGCACATGAATGCCAGAACTGGACCTTGGAGCAACGGAAGAAGGTCCGATCATACCTTTAAGCTGGTCGGAAAGTGATCTAATTAAAACTGAGATACATATCGTTGTCGACTGATATGAAAAATGATCGGCATCGCCCAGCCCTACAGGTCACTGTAAATGTTTTCTATATGATGACTGGCATGCGTTCCAGAATACGTCTTGGACTCAGCAAAGATGAAGCCACGATTTAAGAAGCGAGGAGAGCCGGTCTGGAGGGAGGGTGGTGCTTTTTGTCAGAAGCCCGTGCCCATCTCTCCATCACTCTGTCACCCACTGACAAGACCAATTGTGTGTCATACTAAAATGGCCACCGAGAGCATTCATTTGTTGGCGAGCGCGTGTCACGTCGGTGAGATTTCAGCCAGCTCTTCCAACCCCCCTGCCCGCCCGCCGCCTCTCTCGTCTCTTGCGCGGCTGCTCTCTTTTCAGACTTTATTACTTTGAAACGCTTCTGACCCTGGCTATAATCCCCCATTCTATTTCAAGGAGGGAGTCGGTAATAAAGCGCCAATCTAAAGGTTGGAATGAAATCCAATGGGGTCCCGCACGGTGAATGTCAGAGAGAAAGCAAACAGAGGGGGAAGGGTGGAGGTACGAGAGAAAGAGCAAGCAGGGAAAAGAGAGACAGAGAGGTGGAGAGACAGCAGGTGGAGAAGAGAGAGTGAGCGAGAGAGTGAGAGAGAGTGATATCACACTTTGAGCGCTGTCAGGCATGTGTGTGTTCTTTCTTCTCTCGTAGCATTACTCGCCTTCTGACACGTCGACTTGAAAAGAATTCAGACTCGAGCTTTCTCTCCCCTCCTCATTTACGCTTAAGCATTGCTTCTGGGATTGAATTAGAGCGAAGCCATTATACAGTTGCCATGGAGACCCACGCACAAATGCTGATAAAATGTGTGTGTGTGTGTGTGTGTGTGTGTGTGTGTGTGTTGCTTTCTTTCTTTCTTTCTTGTCAAATGGGCTCAACGAAGCAGACAGCATACATGTCACATTTGGAGCAGGCTTACAGTGAAACCGCCAGTGTCAGCGAGTGTTGTTTGTGTGTGTGTGATGAGTCCAGGCTCTGATCCTGAATGCATAAGTAGCCCCTAGCCTGCAGAAGCGGTGCAGTTAGCCACACGCTCCGGCTCGGGCGCCAATTAAAGAGGAGCTGGGCTTCTGCCAGGCCGGCCGCGAATAATCTGTCACTTTCGGCGGCGCTGCTACAAATGGTCGAGATGTTTATCGTTACAAAAGACAAGAGCACGTTTGCTACCAGGGAGAGATGCGGCACCGTGGGCAAAGGACCCGAGACAGACGCAAACGCCTACACGTCAACGCGCACGCCGTCTCCGAACCGAACGTTAATCCCACCGAATCCCATCCGAATGACCTTGCTATTCGGGAGTCCACGCCGGCTCCGGGCGTTCTCCGAGCTTTTATTTTATGCCGGATCGTACGTGCGCTCGTTTCCAGGGAGCCACATTGGAAGTCGTGGGAGCACCCCGAGCCATGTCATTATAATATATTATGCACAAATTTGTCGCAGATCACTTTCATCTCCGCCGAAACGGCTGCAGTTATGGAGGAGAAGAAGGCGGCAGGCTGAGGCGGCAGCCGCGCTCCACCGTTCACCAGAATCCAATTTGCAGAGGCAATGAGGGATATGACATATAATGTATTCTAATTTCACATCAGACACATCAGGCAAAACGAGTCGCCCAAGCACTCTCTGCACACGGCGCGCAGCTTTAGATGCCAGAGCTAGCCGCCGGAGCTCGAACGTGTTCCACTGCACCGTTCAAAACATTCGGTTTCGCATTTTGTCCTCGTCAGGCGTGTCGCAGACTTTTGAAGACGCGCGATAAGTTTGCACGGAATCAGGGGCAGATCTACCTGCGTACACGCTTCTGAAGCAGCGCTGCCCCACGGGAAGCCAGATCACATTTAATTAGCATTACGGAACAATGCAATTACCTTCGCTAAATTAGCTCCGACAGAAATTGGTTACCGCCTGCAGATTTTGATTGGATTAAGTACAAACGTGAACCTCGCTGCTATTTCAACTCAGATCCTCTACAGCCGGCGCCGAAAACCCCTCGTTATATCTTAGCGTGCGAAAACTCAGCGAGCTCACCGCTGCGCTCGCCCAGGTCCTACCGGCCCTTAATTAGCCGTATCGAAAGAAGAGAGACGGAAAAGGCTGCATGACTAGTGGCAAAACCAAACCAACGTTCGTCTTTGTGCGTTTTGCGGAAACTGCAGAAATTAAGTCCTTCTCGAAATAAGCCACGTTGTCACAGTAAGGTGTAAAAGGTTTGATACCAATCTCACATTCCGAAATACTCTACAATACACACTGGACGTACACTATTGGCCCATAATCTTTGGCTCGAACCTAGCCAGAACCCAGACTTTACACGCTCTTGAAACGTGTCTGAACGTCGCCTGGCCAGCGTAAGCACGCTCTGTCGCTTTGCGAGTGGAGATACAGGCCAACATATGACCGCATCGCTCCCCGATGACATTTAAGGAGTTTTGCTATGCAAACATGCCACGTACGTGCCATCTGTATAATGTCTTTCCGTCGCTTCCTCGCCACTGCAAATGGAGCCCATGAGGGAAAATGTGCCACATGCTCGTTATAAGAGCTGCCATGACTAGAAACTACTGCTCACTCTCTGGTGAGCCGCACAGTGCACAAAACAAGCCTATGTTTAGCCAGGCTCGAGGTTTTAGCCAAGCTAGACAAAGAAATCCCTCTATACCTTTTCTCTGTCGGCCCAAAAAAAAAGCCTTGAGAGGTTCCATCTGTTCAAAGCTAAATTGGGCCAGGTTAAAAACTGCTTAATGGTGAAAAAACTGGTAAGACATGTATCTAATCACAATTACAGGCAGGGCAGGATCGGGTATGGAGACCTAAACCAGGAAGGCTAACATCACATTTCTATCTCATTTTCAATATCAAACGTGTTAATTTCTGGGTATGCAGGCATTGCCAGGCCAAGCCAAAACATTACAGGAAAAAACTTAAAGGGTTCGTCACGCTTATTTGAAGATTTAAACTTTTATTTATAGGTAGGTACACTCGGCTGAATTATTGCTGAATTATTGCAGTTTCCTTTCAGTCGCATTTGTGATTATTTATACTGAATGACGGAATATGTAGAACCTTCTTTAGGATGTCCAGAAGGGGTTTCACCGGTAGGGCTAGTGAAAATCCTAAACCTGATGGGTTTCCCAATATCTCATTTTCCGACCCATCAAATTGATCAGAAAGGCTCACGCAAAGGACAAGACAGAAGCCCAATCCAATGAGCAGGCTTTAAGGGTTGGTTACTTCTCTCCGTCAGATAGGGCGTCCATAGCAACAAAGAAAAATTGGGTTGATATTTTTGATATTTAATAGGCGTGACAGAGGTCAAGGCAAAGGCTCCCACGGACAAGAATGGAGGAGACCTTAAGGGGAACCAGATTTGGGATCACCTGGCACATTAATAGAGACCAACAAGCGCACAATGCTTTTCCCACTCAGCACTAAGACAGATGTTTGAATTATTTGCCGACGAGTACGCTCCTCAGCTCCAGACCGAGGGACCTGCAGGGACCACCGCAAATTCCACGTTCCCACACATCCTTGACATGAGGGATTGCGGGGGGGGGGGGGGGGGGGGGGGGGGGGGGGGGGGGCGGGGGGGGGGGGGGGGGGGGGGGGGGGGGGGGGGGGGGGGGGGGGGGGGGGGGGGGGGGGGGGGGGGGGGGGGGGGTGGGGGGGGGGGGGGGGGGGGGGGGGGGGGGGGGGTGGGGGGGGGGGGGTGGGGGGGGGGGGGGGGGGGGGGGGGGGGGGGGGGGGCGGGGGGGGGGGGGGGGGGGGGCGGGGGGGGGGGTGGGGGGGGGGGGGGGGGGTGGGGGGGGGGGCGGGTGGGGGGGGGGGGGGGTTGGGGGGGGGGGGGGTTTGGGGGGGGGGGGGGGGGGGGGGGGTGGGGGGCGGGGGGGGGGGGGGGGGGGGGGGGGGAAACAAAAAAAAAAAAAAAAAACACAACACAAAAAAAAAAAAAAAAAACAAAAAAAAAACAACAAAAAAAAAACAAAAAAAAAAAAAAAAACAACAAAAAAACAAAAACAAAACCACAAAAAACAAAAAAAAACCAAAAAAAAAAACCCCCCCCCCCCCCACCCCCCCCCCCCCCCCCCCCCCCCACTTTTTTTTTTATCACCCGTTGTACGCTGTACGACTCCGTCCAGATGGGTGGATAAAACATGCATGAGTCGCCCGCAGCTCCGAAAATAATTATACTCATTTACCAGAGACGGAGAGAGTGCATCCAACCAAGTCACCAGCCATCATGGCGACAAAGCTCCCAGCATACTAATGAAGCTCTGAGACAATGACCAACCACCCAGTGCTCCCGCCGCCCTACCCCTCTGACTGTAATCACACAGCATCTCACAGAAGGAGAAGTACTGGAGATCACAGTGTACATACTGTAAGGCTGGGACCACCTATAAATGCATGTACGTCCAAAAACAAGGGATATTCGAGCAGCAGACTGTCACGTTGACAAAAAACATGGAGATCTAGTGGGCGTTGTGGGGAAAGACAACAATAACCTTACACAACACACATGAATACTTTTGGCAGCGCATACTTTCCATATCCACATCCTTCCGATGGTTTTGTTCACATTTACAGCACTCAGTCATACAATTTTACAAATATACAATCCAGACCTGACAGTGATCCTGTGTTCCTATAAAGCCACAATGGCATTAGTGATTAGTGATAGACCGATTAACCAGTCGGCCGATGAACCAAGCCGATTAATGCCATTTTGAAATCACTGATATCTGCACATATGAGGCTAATATGCAAACATAGTGGGGGAAATGCACAGAGTCTAAAAACCAAGAGATGCTAGATTCAGTGAGGGTTTGACCATTTATAAGAAGATTAAAACTTTGTTTCCAGCATTACAACTTACTGCTTTTAACTGAAACAGGGATTAAAAACAAAAAGATGCAGCTACTGTGCACTATTTTGCAAGTACAGGTAGTCCTCGGGTTACGACAGTTTTGAGTTACGATGTTTCGTGGTTACGACACATCTCCCATTTACTGTATAAAGCCTTGTTTCGCACTTAAGTGGTTTTGCGTCGTAAACGTCATATCGCGAACTTCGTGTTTGGTATGCGCGGCAGAAGAATACAGGGTTACACGGCTCGTTTTTTGATAATTACTGTGTTAGGATAGGATGAGTGCTTACAGTATGTTATTTACTTACAGTATGTACGTATGTTCCGACTTACACCGAAAATCGGTTTACATCGGATCTGCGTCGTAAGTCGAGGACTTACTGTACTTACACATTTTCTTTTTTTTTTCCCAGAAAGAAGTCGACACTGTTCTCTGGTAATAAACGTTGTATTAAGTAAAATATCAAATAAAACATTTTTTTTTTTTTTTATTTATAAAAAAGAGACTAAACAGAGACGGTGCATTTATAGCTTCAATAAATGTCCATTTAAGTTCAGTAATTTGGTTTCTCATTTATTGTTATTCATTTTATCAATTGCAAAACAATAATAAATTGTGATATCCACATTATATATCGTCCATCGTCACCCTGCTCCTTAAATATCGGCATGGTCATTAAAAACCCATATCGGGCAACCACTATTAGTGATAACAGGCTATGGTTTTGTGTTCCAATTTATCCCAAAGATATTATCACTCTACAGTCCAAACAGCACTGTGCTTTACACCACCATAAAGCATACACTTGGCATTTGCACAGTGATCTTAGGCAAGTATTTAGCAGTTCTGCCTCTTAAAAAACTAGGTTGTATGGAGGCTCTGAATGAATCGTTATTGTATTGTCTGGAACTTAGTAGTTACTAGGGCAACCAAAGCCCAGTCTTGCTGAGCTGTTGTTGCTACTAGAAGTTCCCATTTTACAGCAACAGGACTTAAATTTGACAAACTATTCCAATGTCTACATAGATCGGATCTGCTTCTTTTATCAGTTATCGAAGGGTGTGACCGCAATAGTTACCAGTAAATAGGGCGTCCAAGTACTTTTGGACCTGTATTGTAGTTTGTGGGTTTGATTGTGCAAGAATAGCTTAAAACCTGCAAGGTTTTTTAATTTCGTTTTCTCATTCTCAGACCCTTGTCTTAGGCTTCCATTAGGCATGTTGAGTTCAGTGGTTTTCCATTATTTGTCCGCAGCTGATGAGAGTCTTAAATCCTGTCGGCTGGTTTTCCAGGTTGGTTCGGGCTGCCCTTTAACCTACTCTAGCTCACACACAAAGCAACATCTGTCTCTCTTCTTTGTGCTGACCATGACTCCCCGATTTTATCTGTTTTGGAGGGCATCTCTTACCTAGCGGTTGCAGCTGCAGAGGAGCTGTTCTCATACTAGATGTAATTGATGAATGGGATGTTTAAAGGGCATACAGGAGTGAAGAAGAGCTCGGTCCCAGGAGAATGCTCCGCAGTGCATTAATCAAGCCTTCTCGTCGGCCCCCCACCTCTAAATAATCCTTTTAAAGGGAAGACTTGTCTTGCTTATTAAATTTGTCAGACATCGCAGGCGATCACGCTCAAGTTCAATTTATTTATATAGCACTTTTAACAGCAGACGCTGTAACATCGTTACAACAGACCAAGTCTCGACCCCAAAATGAGCATCCAGGGGTGACACACGTTCAGATAAACCAGGCTCAAACCCAGCGTCCTCGGTTGGGTTCCATATTCAGCGTTATGCTGAGAGTTGTGGAAAGACTTTTGCACCGCCATGCCTAACATGGGTCGGTGTGTATTGGGGGATGATGCATCGTCGAATCAGATTACCGTATTTTTCGGACCATAAGGCGCACTTAAAATCCTTTAATTTTCTCAAAAATCGACAGTGCGCCTTTAAATGCGGTGCGTCTAATGTATGAATTAATTCTGGTTGAGCCTTCTGACCTAGAACCGAGTGTAGATGGTACACGGCGCTCATAAATCTGTCAAAATGTTTTAGCACGGCCTTGGTAGGTTACGAAGCTCACGGCCACCGTAGTCAGGAAACATCGCTGAGTAATACGGTATGTGCTTCAGCATTAGGGTACCTGCATTCATTCATTCATTTTCGAAGCGGATTTCAAACTCAACGCTATCAGCCAACATGGACATAGAGCAGCTCCGAGAGAATTCAACATTAACGAATCAATGATACGGAAGTGGAGGAAGCAAGAAGACGCCCTGCGGCAGGTAAAGACCAAACTGAGCTTCCGAGGGAACTTAAGAGTTTTGTTTCATTTCATGCGTCTTATAACCCGGTGCGCTTTATGTTTGAAAATATAACCGTTAGCAGCCGATCGTTGATATTGCGTCTTATAATCCGGTGTGCTTTATGGTCCGAAAAATACGGTATACATTCTTGATTTAGTCGGCATCTAATGCATTTCCAGTTTCGAACACCAGATGGCAGTCATACTCAGACGTATGCCCCATTCTCAGTGAGAATTCTAATTTCTTTTCATTTTTTTTGTTTAATTTATATAAGTACACTATTTTGAATTGTTACTCTTCAGAAATAAAAAGGAATGTTTTCACCCGGTTATTTAAGATATAGTGAAGCTACAGTAAGATAAGTTAACATAACATAATCTCACAATTATACAATGTGATTAGGCTCCAGAACAGTGCAAACGTGCACAGAGAAGTCACACCGACAGATTAAGTCAGTCAAACACGCAAAAACTTTACACTGATCAGTACTGCACTGATAAAAAAAATAAAAAGAAATACTGAATCTAAGAATTATTATGCAGCGGTATAGTAGTGATAGAATAGGGCATTTGGTTTAGAAATTAGAAATGAGAACATAAAAGCTATCATTTTAAACCCAATTTAAATTGGGTTTTATTGGGTGTAACCACTTTTCCTTCCCCATTAAAAACTGTAATAACTGCCTGTATGGTATTACAGACCGGCTGTGATGCTACGAGTAAATGACTTTTGTCTGTTTTTGTCTGGAAAGTTTATTTTACAGATATTTTATGTCAGAGATCCACAAGAACAATTCTATGGAATGAGAAACTGTCTTATGTGACAGCGGAATGCAGAAACTGTAGGAAGTTCTGACAAATGAGGGCATTCAGCTCAGGCTGCAAAGACTCTGCTTGTTTCTGATCTGTGGTGACATTTATTATAAGGAGCGCTTGCCTTTAATAAACTGTGTTTAATAAAACTTTCTGCTCTAATGTATCTGCTAAAGTAATATACGGGTTAAATAGGCTTACAGCCTTAATAATAGTGATAATGTCCTTATCGGACCACGGGCACATATGCAAATGGACGATGTGTCGAATGTCTGCGTGACAAAACAGGTGTCTACCGATTCGTCACTCTGTCTTCTGTCACAATAGACAACGCCTCTCTCTGCACTCCACTGAACCTGCTTCACATTTTTTCCTGTTCGAAGGTGTACACCTGTTCAACGAGCTATGATTTATGCCTTTCGATATTAGCACATTTTTCATCCGTGACCCGCGATGGAAAGCAAAGCTGATGAAGGATGGGAGGTAATCAAGGGCCTAATGTGAAGCAACGCCTCACCACCAGTGACTAATGAAGTTGCTAAGAATTCCAATGGCATTAGTGCAGACGTTATAGATGGAATATTACACTGACTTTCACGTATTCTTTAATGTCCCCTAATAAAGTTTGTCGCCTCGTCTAAGGTACCACCGGCCCCAAGTCTGCGCCATCTTATCAACATATACAGTAGGTGTGCAGCAGCCACTATGTGGTTCTAATACTTAATTCAGCATTGCTACAGACTGAGACGATCTAAGATGAATCCCACCTTACCTCTAGCGGCTATGTTTAGATTGACCACATCTGTGATGATATTTTGTAAAAATGTCGTGCATCTTATTGATCAACGCAAACTACAATTTAGAAAAGGAACAAAACAATCAAAAAAAAAAAACAGTTGACTTAACCGCAAGTAATTCTAGTAATTCTGCCCAACGTGGCCAAAGATCTGGGCTGATCTCGGGTCGTGGAGATGAGCTAGCAACAATGGTTAGACCAACATTGGTTTTTGATGTTGATAGAAACACCTATAAAAAAATGGACCACATACAGCTTTATCCAGCAGCCAGTTATTTAGGTTATTCTGATTATTTTTCAATTACCATGTTTTCCATTTTCTGTTTTCTATGCATGATCAGACCCAAATGATAAAGATAAGCCATACAATGTAATTTCGTGGGCTGATACAATAACGATGTTAAGCACACATATTGTGGCCGATACCGATATTAAAACCTGATTATTTAACCTTTCTGCATTTCAAAAACGTTCACATTATAATCCATACATGAACTGTTGTTAGAAACTGGATCAGTAATTCATTTAAGCAATAAAACCAAATAACAATAAGCGACAAAACTGTTAAATCAAACATGATTGCTGTAAACATAAGTTGCAATTCAATCAAAGGAAAAATGGTTTCATTCCATATTATTTTCTAATCTTCTTTTAAAAAGGTAAGAATCTTTTTTTGAAATTGAATTACAGGCAGCAACAAGAACAATGCAGTGTATAAGAAAGCTTCTGACTGAGGAGCTCCGATAAAGAATGGAACTCCATGCATGACTATACACTCAGCAACATCAGAAAAAATAAAAATGTTCATATGTAAATACATAAATATCAGTTATAATATCGGCTAATATTCTAACATCGCTCCGGTGACGATAGCTGAATCCATATATCGGCAACTAATATCTCAGGTGCCGATCTATCGTGCATCAGTATCCAAAATATATATTTCTTTCTCACAAAATTGAAGTTTTATTCCAGTATCATCAGCTCATCCATGACGCACACGAGATGGAACTGCCAAGTGACGTAGCAAACTTTGTTCAAAAATTGTTCGGCCTATTTCGACTTACTTATGACCTGCATAATTTGGTCTTCATTTGGGTTTCCATGGCTCGGCTACACACAATCCTACGATCACCATATGCTACGCCAAGTGATGGATGGAGATGAGTGAACCACACTGACGTTGGACTCTGGAGCGGCAGTAATAGGTCCCCAGAAGTGATGAACGATGCTTCATGATGTGACACTTTGGCAATTGAAACTGGGTTTGGGGTTGTGCCAGGAGAGAGCTACAGTCGACTAATTTGGTGGCAAATGTTTGGTGAAGGAATAAAGGTCATGGCTCAGAATGAGCTAAATAAAACAGTACATTTAAATTGTTTACAAGATTCCTGAATGACTTCCAGTTGACCTTAACAGGTCTTTCTCTTAGAGTTTTACAATCCAACTCGTCTACTTCGTTCTCAGGGTGCAGGACTTCTTTTAGTTCCTAGAATTAAAAAAGTCACAGCCGGGGGAAAGGCTTTCTCATACATGGCCCCCCAACTATTGAATAAACTTCCCACTTTCGTTCGAGATTCAGACACCCTCCAAAGTTTTAAGTCTAGGCTAAAGACATACTTATTTACGCAGGCTTTTGACTAGATTTAGACCAGGTTGCATGGCCTGGGTCGCTGGGGCCGGAGTCATGTCTGGCCTGCCGGCCTTGTCCGCTAGCCGGGAGTGTCGGGTGAGCGGTCTGGCTGAACTGGGCTTCGGTCCTCGTGATCTTGACTCATGCATCCTTGCCTTATAATAAGGGCAGAGGGTTCATAGTCAAAGAGTCTTATGGTGATCAGAGACGTTGGGTTGCTGTCTTCTGCACGCTGTGGGGTTGCCAATGTCTCATGTGATCCCTTTGACTGTGTTTCCTACCAGTTCTCCTCTTCTAGGCTATGCTGATATAGCTAATGCTGCCGGGGGTCTCAGATAACTTGGCATCAGTGATGTTAATAAACACTGTTGCTCTTAATCAATAACTAATTAACAGTTATGTTTTCTATCCGAGATGTGTCCGGCAGTTCCGGCCCCACACATTGATGTTCATCTGCTGTTAGCTCCATGGCATAATTTCACAGTTATTCGACCATGACTCCATGACTTTAGTGCGCTCGTTAGATTTATTATCTACGCCGCCCACGGAGGTTGGGTCCCTTTTTGAGTCTTGGTCCTCCCAGTTTCTTCCTAGAACTAGGGAGTTTTTCTTGCCACTGTTTGCCCTAGGCTTGCTTCAATTTGGGATTGGACGTTAGTTATTAGGAGATAATCTAAAAACTTGTAAGTGTTGAGACAATGCTCCATTGTAAAAAGCGCTATATAAATAAATCTGACTTGACTTGACGGACTTGAGGTTCAAACATAGAGCTGGAGATATTTGGCTCAAACTCAAATGTTCCTTGATTCTGACTTTTGTCTTGTGACTGAATGGAATTCCAGCAATCATGTTACAAATGTAGAGCAAAGCCTGAGGATGGAAGCTGATACAGACCCAAAAACCCTCTGATTTTGGAAAATATGACATTGCATTTGGAGCTCAAATGGAGTCTGTCTGCATAGCTTCTGCCGTGACAGGTGGAATAATAAAGACAACGGCAAAGGATGCATCCAAGTGGCCTTTAGATTTTGTCCTCTGAGACGCAGTATTGACAAATATACAAGCAGTAATTGGGCCATTAGAAGTCCCCAGGACCTCCATTGATTTTTCTGTTTTAGGTTGCCTTCAAATAATCATTGTCTAGACATGACGTATCACGTTGTAATCAGAGAATAAAACCCAATGATGTGTGCGCAATTATGTGATTATCGGTAACAAAAAGATTTAACTTCCTAGAGCAGCATGTCAACTTATAACTCAAGTTTTGACTTCCATAGAACTTATAACAATAGACACTGAGGTGACAGAGGCAAGGGAAAACCCCTCACAACCCCTAAGATGCCTGAGGAGGAAACCATGAGGCGAATTGTGCTCAAATAAGGAACCATAAAATCAGGTGAAACTATGAATCCAGGCCGGGTTTAAAATTATGTTTTAGGTAGGGACGCACCGATCCGACTTTTTCAGTCACGATACCAATACCCGATATCGATCTGATAGCATTGCTAAATTAATAAATCATAAACCTCACCATGTGTGAAAGACGTAAGGCATCAGGATCGACTTAAACATTACTTTACTAATTTTGTAAAAAAAAATATAACAAATGAACACAGATATAATGTACTAAGCTGCTATTTATTTGTCGCCAAAATAAAAATTGTGCAGGATCTTGGCACAGCATTCAAACTCAAAATAAAAAAAAGGAGTCAAACATCTTAAATATATTTAATTAATTTATTAATCTATTATTAATCACTAATATTATATGTTGTATTTTGCAGTGTTACCATCCCTGTTGCAACATTTGTTTTTAAATGGATCGGCTTCATTTTCTAATAGCCGATCCAGCTAATTATGTTCATATTGGGACCAATATCTGATCCTAATATCGGATCGGAGCATCCCTAGGTGAATGCATACTGCTCAAACTGGGCTACTGTTTAAACCCAAATTCAAAACATAACACATGATTTGATTTTTAAAATGTACACAGTACAAATACTGCCAAAGTAATCAATGTTGGGGCACCCTTGGTCCAGTCACGAGACAGCCACAGGCCACGCCCCCACCCCAAGGAGCACTGACATTCGTGAGCTCCCTGCACTGAAGAACAAGCATGTACCCCTAGCGATGCTCTACTTGAGAACCACTTTACTTTCTATATTCTACTGCATTCTGCTACAGAAGTAATACCAGATCCCACCTCTGACAAGCTGCCACTGTCGGGTCCCAAAAATTGCCTGAATTGTAAGATGGAGACAGGGGTGCTGCTAAATTCCTGCATGTAAATGTACTGTAATATGGAGCATGCAGCATATCATGTAGCAGTATGACCACGTGAACAATGTCAGCAGGATCAACACGACGTCGTTGGATAATTTGAATAGGCAAAACCGTGAGGCAATGTAACACCAGTTTTATACATCAGTTTAACCAGATTCAACTGATTTGCTGGGCCATTACACTTAGAGGCGACATACAGCAGAACCTCAAACATTTCAGACACCGAACGGCCCCCAAACTCACACAAAAATAAGTAAAACACTCAATGGTGCGATCTTCCAAAGACCAGTCCAGTCGGTGGCGATAATGCCAGTTGCCATAGAACTCCAAAACTAGGATGTGATTAGAAGTATATTATATAATAGTATATTATACTATTGTATTATGTTTACGTATATCAGTATACGGGTGGTATTTCAGACACCCTCTCAGTCCTGGCACTGATAAGTGTCCCAGTGATAAGACGCACCAAAACTGCATTCGCATGGCTTTGTATTGTAATTACTTTGTATATTTATTGATTATTATTACTGCATTATGTTCCTTTGCCTTATTCATGAGTTTAATAGTTAATTAGATACGAATATAAATGCAAAACAATCATTTGGGGTCAGAACGGTTTAATCCTATTTGTACTTCTTATGGGGAAATTTGATTGCGAACGCCCTTCAAATTAAGTTCGAAATCCATTTCAAAGAAGGTTCCACTGCAGTTTAAAATCCACGATTGTTTAGTATTTATTCGTTTTGTGGTGCCACAACAAAAGCATCAAAAGAGCTTGCTACGTCCATGGTTGCCAGCATCATCACTCAATCCTAGCAAACTCAATCATTTGAGATCCTGTTTATACACTTGAGTCAGAATTGGCAGAAAAACCAGAAACTGGGCTGTATGCCCCACGATTGTTGACAAACTCCGGCCTTCTTAGACTTTTCTTTTGTATGGTGTTTGTCCTCAAAGCCTCATACACCACCTGCTGGTGAACATAGGAACTGTCGCTGAAACGGGTTTGGCTTTTTTAATACAGGTAGTCCTCGGGTTACGACGCAGATCCGTCCCTAGGGGGCGTCGTAAACCGATTTTCGGTGTAAGTCGGAACACACGTAGATGCTTATGTTCTTCAGTGGCTGTTAGAAACTTGAAGTGTCTGTTTGCATTGCTTTTGTACTGTTTTGTATGGTTTGACGTCTGACACCGGGACTTTTATTTTGACGGGCACGGAGGTGGCTGGTTGTTGCACTATGGACGGTCCAGTCTAGTAACAGAAGCATGGTCGCTAATTGTGCACGAGTTTACACTACTTTCGCCTGTTCTAACCTGTCGTATCTACCGTTCAGAAACCAATGACTAAGTATTACTTGATTCTGAGATGTTTATGAAAATTTGATAGTCGGTTACTATCGCTGCAACTCTTTGTTATCCGGTCAGACGCATTTGTGTTGCTGGTATTAAGTTTATAGAATGTATTTTGAGCCTTTTGTCTATGTCTTTTGTATTTGTAGTTTCACCCTGATTTTGAGTCATTAAAGGAACAAGCATGTTCATCATCCTGGCTCTTAAAAAGAGTTTGGCTGGCTGTTTAATCTATGTTAATGCTTAACGTAGAGGGAGCAGTAAATACTGTAAGCATGTATCCTATCCTAACACCTATCCTAACACAGTAATTATCACAAAACGAGCCGTGTAACCCTGTATTTTTCCGCCGCACACCAAACACGAAGTTCGCGTTATGACGTTTACGACGCAAAACCACTTAAAGTCGAAAAAAGGCTTTATACAGTAAATGGGAGATGCGTCTTAACTACGAAACGTCGTAACTCGAGACCGTCGTAACCCGAGGACTACCTGTACTGTATTTGAACACTATCATTTTCCGTAATTTGAAAGAAGGGAAATTTGGAAGCGGACAATAAATAAAAGCCTGTAATTACTCGTTTTAGAGGAGGAAGGTGTTCCATTTTCATTTTCAAACCGACTGATTACTTGTTTCCCATTTCAAATCACAATAACAACCAACAGGATAAACATAAACATGATTGTTTTTGCATCTAGACTCATTCATTCATTCATTCATTTTCTTAACCGCTTAATGCTGATCAGGGACACGAGAAAACCGGTGAATACACGCGCACACACACGGGGCACTTTAGAGACACCAACTGGAGTAACACCCGGCTGAAAAGTCGTGGTTATATTTTTTAAAAAGCACAAAACTTCATCTTTTACCAAAATGCTATGCCACTTTTAAATATTAGTCCTAATATTTTACATGCATTTTTAAAAGTATCAATTCTGGGATTACTAAGTGTAACTTAATCTTGGTGGCTACCAATGACCTTCTAATATCACTCTTTTATTTAGAAAATCAACAACTATATCATTTGACCAGGCCTGGCCAAACTTTGCTCAGAGCTTAATCAGACTGAAACTCTTGCTTTGGGCGCTTCTATGTTTAGGTGCGTTTTAACATCTTCGAATTTAAAAAGGCGTAAACATTTATGAGCCACCTGAAGAGCCGCTTTTAGACCTCCATTATGTGAGGTTTGAGTAAACATTAGAGGTAAATATTTCCAAATTCTTGCTCTTGGTAACTGCACATACACTTCAGATGTGGTAAACAGAGATGAGGTTGAATAAATGTTGGACTAAGCTTTAGAGTACATACTTAGTTGCCGATGGCGTAGCTAATAGCTCTGTTTACAGGCATAAAATGATTACAGATATCAAAATGGGGTTCTGAGAGAGCTCATGCAGCTCTAAGATGTTTCACCTCTCAGGGCATCACGACACAGTTTTGGAGAAAGAGGCCAATGTGTTCGTTGTACACATGCTTGGCTTATGACCAACCGCACTAAGAGACGCTGAAAGTTTACAAATCAGCCCATGGTGGATTGGTGCACATTGCTACCATTTCTAAGGTTTTAGGAATTCAGCAGGTCTTCACACGACCTCATCCCAAGCCAAGCCACTGAAGGTTAAGGGTCTTGCTCAAAGGCCTTTTGAGTCACAGTCCAGCGACTTAATCACTGATCTACCATATTTAAACTTCCAACCATACATTTGCAGATCTTTTATCCAAAGCAATTTACAATGACCTGACAATTGAAGGACAAGAGCCCTTTCTAAAGGTCGAATAAGAAACAACCAGAAAAAACTGAACCTCAGAGCCATCTCTGTCACTGAATATTTTACCAATGTTTAATGTTTCACAAAGCAATCACATTGGGCACAGGTTAGAATCCAATCAACTGAGGATCAGGCTTTGCTACAGGGCTCAACAATAGATGTTCGGCTTATCTCAGTAACCTACAGATAAGCAATCCAGAGCCTTAACTGCTGTCACTCTGATAAAGGGGTTTAGTTAGTTTATTCATTTGGTTATAGCTGAGGCGCCTTACAAGTGACACAGGATACAACCCAATCAACTTCTTCTTCAAGGGCCCAATAATGTCTGCTTGGCACAACCTGGATTTTAACTCAGAATCACCCAATCATCACGAAAGCACCAATATCAACTCAGCACAATCTAACAACCTTTTGATTAGCAGTCCAGAGCCTTAATAATTGAGCCACCCCTTTGCAAATCTATCAGATGCAAAGCATTTGGGAAATGATACTGTCTAATCAATCGAAGGTTAAACGTCTTGGTAAAGAGCACAAAAGTCCTTTCTAACACTAAAGTTAGTGGGCAGTTTTATCCAAATGAGCTGAGCTGCTCAGGGTTAGGGGTATTAATCATGAGTCTAAAAGTGGCAGCCCATAAATAACTAGTCCAGAGCCTTACAAATCAAGACAGCACTGTTCTTTACATTTTTAGCAAAGTAAATGGGACAGGTTACAATTAAGCAATATATGGTATTACACCTTGGAAAAACTAGGATTTGTCCAGAGCCTTAACCACTAAGCCAACACTTTCAAAATGTCGAACGATGCATTTAAGAAGGGCTTTTATACAATCAGAAGTGCAACTGAGCTAAATAGTTGAAGCAGGGACCAAAAAACATGACAACTTGGCCCAACCCGGATTTAAACTCAAAGCCTTCTGGGTCATTTATTAAGTAATTATTCATTTTAGTAGATTCCAACAGGTGCCACTATCCAGGGCAAATTCAGAAGTCACAATGACATTCATCAAGTCAAGTCAGATTTATTTCTATAGCACTTTTTACAATGAAGCATCGTCTCAAAGCAGCTTTACCATTTTAGATGATCTTCTAATATCTAAGGCCAATCCCAAATTGAGCAAGCCTAGGGTGACAGTGGCAAGGAAAATCCCTAAACGACATAAGGAAGTAACCTTGTTAAGAAAAAAAAGACTCAAAAAAGGACCCGACCTGCTTTGGTGGCTTATATGGTAAAAGTAAGAATGAAACAAATTCTAGTTTGTTTACATTCACAGCATTTAGCAGACGCCCTTATCCAGAGCGACTTACAATTGGTACAGTCTTACAATCCAAGCAATTGTGGGTTAAGGGCCTTGCTCAAGGACCCAACAGTGGCAGCTTGGCGGAGGTGGGATTTGAACCCTGGACCTTCTAGTCCAAAGTCCAGTACCTTAACCACTAGGCTAGGCTTAAACACTTGTTTGTTTCTAGTCACACAAGTCTGTAGTAATAATAAAAAAACCTAAATAAATATTAAACAGCTTACACTTTATTACAAACGTACAGAATACAATCCAAGCTATTAAGGGTTGACACCTTGCTCAAGGGCCCAACAGGGACAGCTTGTTCAATAAGCCACTGTTTTCATCACAAACCCCTTTGGCAGAAATTAGAGTTCTTAAAATGGAAGCTGTTTATTGGATCCAGCTAACGTTTTGAGAATTTGGCAGCAACCCCTCGCCAGTGAAGGCCGGGCTGATCCAAGGACCTCAGTCAGAGGATTTGAACCCATAACCTTCCAGTCAGCAGCAAAGTGAATTGGTCACTGTCTAAAACTGGTGCCAAAGAAAGTCAGATATACTCCAGCCCCTTCAAAAAAAAAAGTTAATGGCATTTCACAGAGATTTCATAAAATATTCTGAGCGCCACTGATCTCTATTTCCCCACTCTGACAGAAGGAAGGACCGAGTGACACAAGATAGATGTGTCTCATTTGAGATGAGCCATGTGCACCGAGGGACGACTCTAATAAATTCAGATGGATGGGGTTCGCATCACTCATGAGCGATAGGTAGAGGGGCAGAGAGCAGGAACGAGAGACCGAGAAAGAGAGAGACGCAAACACGGAGTGACATGATGAGCTAAAATAGCACTTTCATAAGCTCTTTACGCCAAAGGACCTCCGGTGCCCTACCTGCAGGAGCTAAGCGTTCAGGAGGGTAATGATGATGCATTCTGAAGCAAACCACTGCTATCTGCATCCATTCAGAGAGGCCATTCTCCAAAAGTTACCATAAATCAAGCTTTGGGATCTGGGATGTTTGCCTCCAAGCCTCAGCTGGCCTTGATTAAAGGATATTGAGGCACTGAGGACTTCAATATCCACAAGGAACTCACCTAATCCACGAGGAACCCCTTTAGTCCTCTGGATTTAAGTGTGCATTTTGGTTAGACTGAGAGTTTAAGAGGAGTTGAGTTCAGCACGTTAAAAACTCGATTTTCTTCCACGTTTAATTTTCATAATCAGGATCGTTTTTGTAGAAAAAAGCCCTTTCATGTTCTCGTAAAACTTTCCAAACTTACCTAACGACACGCTTTATGGTTCAGGCGACACGCTGGAGTGGAAAACCTGCGCCGCCCTGTGGTCACAAGCCATAACTGCACAATACTCTCTATCAGAAGTCAAATGGGAACGATTTACATGGAAAGACGTTAATGCAACTTTTGCAGGGAAAGGTGATTGAACCGCCACTGAATAGGCTTAAAATGTCCTGTTTTTGTAGTGCAGGCCTTGAAAATGAAATAAACTAGCTGTTTTTTTTTTTACAAGATTATCGATTAAAACTTAGTATTCCAGTGCATAAGTGCGTTTTATTTCATACTTAAAGTCATTAAGTACCATTTATTACTAAAGCAATAAGGCACGAGAGGGGGTGCATTATTGTGAATATATCACAGGAAAGAGGTGTTGTTAGGCCATAACGCCTCTTTCCTGTGATATATTCACAATAATGCACCCCCTCGAGTGCCTTATTGCTTTTATACCACAGTTCCGTTATCGTTTATCATTTATTGTTAGATTTTAAGATAAAAAGGACAGAAAAAACGATTTAAAAAAAAGTTTATCACCCTTCCGCGAGGTAAAATAGTTCCATTCTATGGTTACCTCGCGGCATTAAAGTCTAGGAACAGAATTACCTATAACTGTTTATTATGCAGACAATAAACACAAATATATCGATTGGTAAGTTTTAATTTATTAAAGAGAAAGTTTATTTACATTCAATAAAATGGGTTGGGTTTACAAGGCAAGCTGTTACTAAGATCCACTATTCTACCGACTGAAGCAAATCGGAGTCAGATCCCGGTGTTCTAACCAAAGTCTAGGATCCCGTTT